>RJVU01049346.1:1333960-1365329 GCA_003731715.1 Anabarilius grahami
TCCTTCTCCACAATCTTCCTCAGGGTCCGGTCACCTCTTCTCGTTGTGCAGCGTTTTTTGCCACACTTTTTCCTTCCCACAGACTTCCCACTGAGGTGCCTTGATACAGCACTCTGGGAACAGCCTATTCGAAATTTCTTTGTGTCTTACCCTCTCGCTTGAGGGTGTCAATGATGGCCTTCTGGACAGCAGTCAGGTCGGCAGTCTTACCCATGATTGCGGTTTTGAGTAATGAACCAGGCTGGGAGCTTTTAAAAGCCTCAGGAATCTTTTGCAGGTGTTTAGAGTTAATTAGTTGATTCAGATGATTAGGTTAATAGCTCGTTTAGAGAACCTTTTCATGATATGCTAATTTTTTGAGATAGGAATTTTGGGTTTTCATGAGCTGTATGCCAAAATCATCAGTATTAAAACAATAAAAGACCTGAAATATTTCAGTTGGTGTGCAATGAATCTAAAATATATGAAAGTTTAATTTTTATCATTACATTATGGAAAATAATGAACTTTATCACAATATGCTAATTTTTTGAGAAGGACCTGTACATACAGTACTGTGCAGAAGTCTTAGGCACATCATTATTTTCACCCCCCAAAAAAGGTTTTAAGCCAGTTATATCTTTTGCTGTAGTGTGTCAATAGGAAATATCCGTTCACATTTCCAAACATTCATTTTGCCATTAATTGTAATAATCCAGTGAGATTTTTGAATACACAAGGAGTCTGACAACAGCCGGTGCGCCACACAGTGATCTGATCTCACCATCATCGAATCCGTCTGAGATTACATGAAGAAACAGATGAAACTGAGACAAACTAAATCCAGGAGAACTGTGGCCGTGTCTCTAAGATGCTTGAAGAAACCTGCCTCCAAAGATACAGAACTGTGAAGAGTTTTAGGCACTTGTGTAAAAATGCTGTAAAGTGAGGATGTTTTTAAAAAATACTGTTATAAATAGATTTTATTTATCAATTAACTTATATTAACTAAAACAAAACAATATTTTGTGTGACCACCCTTTGCATTTAAAACAGCTCTTGTCCAGGTACACTTGCGCATCATTTTTCAGGTAGCTTTTTGGAGGCAGGTTTCTTAAAATCTCTTGGAGACACGGCCACAGTTCTTCTGGATTTGGTTTGTCTCAGTTTCATATGTTTCTTCATGTAATCACAGACGGATTCGATGATGGTGAGCTCTGATCTCCATGTGGAGCACCGGCTGTTATCAGTCTTATTGTGTATTCAAAAATCTCACTGGATTATTACAATTAATGGCAAAATGAATGTTTGGAAATGTGAACGGATATTTCCTATTGACACACTACAGCAAAAGATATAAATAACTGGCTTAAAGCCTTTTTTGGGGGTTGAAAATACTGACGTGCCTAAGACTTTTGCACAGTACTGTATATATATATACACATATATAAATATACACATTATATTCATCTATAAATGTTATAAAGTATATATATATATATATANCATCCTGGTTTTGCTGCAGCATGAATCTCATCCAAAGCTGAAACACTTCAGAGAGTGACCATTTTGACTTTCTGAGGCCAAGGGGCGTTCTGATACAATAAGGACAATTGACATGAAAATAGATTTATTGTGAAGATAAGGTGGGAAGCCCCTCATGTGATTATTCTTAGAGGTGCTGTTGTTGTAGATTTCACAGTGACTGAAGGAGGAGGGATCCTGTTGGAAATGTAACAGAGAGACTCTTTCATGGCATAATTTGCCACGCATTATGATCATTTAAAGAAGGGGGAGCAGGTCATGAGAGAAAGTTTCCTCAAAACATCTCACATGATGTCTTTTAGTCATGCTCTTATGAACCATGTGATCTTGTTTTAGAGGAGGCTATACACAAAGCTACTATTGTCATTTAAGTTCATTCCAACATTTATGATATTGTCATGTTTAGTTTTAAACTGGTAAAGGTGGCCGTACAGAAGAAAAATTAGAAAAATGAAAATTACCCATCAAAAAGTGTTCGTTTAACTGTTAGCTGAAACATGAGACTATTTACTTAATATCACACTTGACCAGATATGCAGAATGCAGCAAGTAAATATAAAAAAGAGCCAAATAAAAATACTTAGAATGAGGTTGTCCAATCCAACAACTGAATCCTCCGAGCCTATGCCCCTTTAATCGGTAATAGTAATCGGTCGTATCGTATTGTGGTGATCCCAAAACGCGATTTTAACTGAGGGGGACCGCAACGGAACACACTTTCGCCCCTACCCCAGCGGAGGTCTGTGCACGTCACTGGTTCAAAGTCATGTTCAAATGCAGTTCAAAATCATTTTAAATGATTTTTGTAAATGAAGTTTTGTTCTCATAAAGAAGACTTACGTGAGAATCACACTATATTATAATAATTATGTGACCTTGCCTTCTTACCTTTAGTGAACGCTCTCAGAAAAAAAAAGTACCTTTAGGGGTACAACAGCTTGTCAATGGGGCAGTAACCTCAAAAGGACATCTTTGTACCATATTTAGTACCCATACAAATAGTTGTACATTAAGGGTCTATATTACTACACTGAGGTGCTAACGTGGTCCTTTTAAGAGTAGATAAGATAAATAGATGTCTTTTTAAGGGTACTGCCAAAGTCACAAGCTGTTTTACCTCTAACAGTGCAAATTTAAAAAAAATAAAAATTTCTTAAGAATGTAGAATAATAACAGAGAAAAACTATCCGGAAACTACCCCTCTATTTGCCTATACTGCAGACAAGGACATTTCGAAATGAATCAATTTTTTTTTTATATAGTTGACTTTATATTTCTGATGTCTTGTCTCCATGGTGTTAATAATTCAATGTACTAATGATGCAGGCTATCATTAAATTAAAAAGTGGCATAAGCTTTTAGACGTGTTTTATTTTCCAAAATACAAATACCTTCAGGAGCAAGATTGTGGTCCACTGGCTTGATGTGATAATAAAGCCCTGAGCTCATCTGCCTAAGCAAAATAATCAAGGTAACACTTTCATTGGGTAAAATTTGTAAACTACCATAACTAATTTGAACAAATCAGACTTAATTGCACATTGATACCACAATCAACTGCAAATGGTGTAAACATATGGTTTTCTGTCTTTATTGTCTTAAACTTTGCATTACAACAAATTTAAGACAAAAAAGTATTAACAGTAAAACATAAAAGATGGACAATACACCAAAGAAATACATAAATATTAAAAAAAGAACTACAAAAAGTTAACAGAAACAGCAGGAATTATAATACAATTAAGTGATAAGTAAAATGTTTGAAGCCTTGTGTCATGTTGGAGATTAAATCATACAATCTGTGTAAAAGGCTTTAAGAAAACTCAGATCTAAAGTGAATCTTTGACAAACGCTGACAAANCTGTCACTTTTGATCAATTTAATGCATCCTTGCTAAATAAGAGAATTAATTAAAAAATATATATAACTGACTCCAAAATTTTGAAAAAAATTATTTTGTATTTGGATATTTTGGACGTATTTTGGATTTCACTAATGTGGATTTCACATTCCACATTTATGTTCTGTGGTTGTTTTAACATCTCAAAGAACATGTATAACATATGTATGTGTATATATATATATATATATATATATTCATAATTTACATAAATGATGCATAATGTATAATTAGTTCTAAAGTAAAGGTCATGGTAACCCACTAGTAATGACTGAAGTATTACCAAATCGTCATTGTAAACTTTTGAGGTTTTGTAAATTTTTGTACAGTAATTACTTCTGATGTATTTGGTAACACTTAAGTAATTACAAGTGGGTTACCATGATGTTCCTCTATAGAATACTGATTCAAATAAGTAGTAGTTCCTTTAGAATTACGTAGTAACTCTTGAGTTATTACTATCCATTACTTTACAAAAACCTCAAAATTTTACAATGACTCCAGTAGTTACTAGAGAGTTATCATGTTTCTCACTTTAGAATACTGATCCAAATAATTAGCAATTCCTTCTGAAGGATTTGGTAATACTTCAGTAATTACTAGTGGGTTACCATGATCTTCACTTTAGAATTAATTATACATTATGCATTATTCACATTAATTATGAACCTGTATA
Organism: Anabarilius grahami; assembly: GCA_003731715.1. Lineage (NCBI taxonomy): Eukaryota > Metazoa > Chordata > Actinopteri > Cypriniformes > Xenocyprididae > Anabarilius > Anabarilius grahami. The sequence goes on from RJVU01049346.1 coordinate 1,338,061, forward strand.
TAGTAGTTCTCAGTAGTTCTCTGGGAGGTATGAAAAAAAATAGTAGTTACTAAAGTTACTAGTATTCTAAAGTGTTACCTTCTTCTGTATGAGAGTACATTAAATGGCATGAAAAAGGCTGTAAGGCACACATTCTTTAAATACATACACCAAAAACAAACCCACCATTGTTCTTACAATCAATTGCTTTATGACATTTGGAAAATCATTAAATGTACAGGGAACTACAGAGAGCATGTGAAGTCACATTCAAATTTGGTTTAATAGTTCCGTGAAGCATGAATATATGAAGGTTGGGAAAAACTTGCACAGTGTTGTTCAGATAGCGTGACAGTGTCAATGCTAAGATATTGAATCAGTGTTAAATCAGTCGGATGAATTTGACTTCTTTTCCCCACGGCATCTTAAACATTGAAGAAAACATATGCAAATAGAAAAAACACCAGCAAATTAAGAAAACATCATTAGTTTCACAACACATGTGCTGCAAATACTCACAATGTTTCCAAATACAAAAATGCGCTACAAATACTCACAACACACATACGATCAGAATGTTAAAATAAACAAAAAAACTCATCAGGTCATCAACAACACCACTGACGAGTAGATATTGAACAATAAGCATGTCCCAGCCAGGTTTGTCACTTGTTAAGGTTTCCTTAAAACATTTCTGTTGTGGTCTGTGCTATTTGCAGCACATTTCTGTATTTGGTTGTGTTGTGAGTATTTGCAGCACGTGTCGTCAAACTGATGATGTTTTATTAATCTGCTGGTGTTTTTTTCTATTTGCATGTGTTTTCATCAGTTGCAGAGCTTTGAGCTCTCTTGGTCACCGTAGGATGCCAATGTTAAATCAAACTTAAAGTAGTTCCTAACACTACATGTAAAACAATGCCAGTCAGGATTAAATGTAAAAACTGGGACTTGAAGATACATACCTTTCTTTGTACCTTTTCTAGCACAAAGCTAGATTTACCTTTCATGCTGTAACATCATATTCACTTATTATGAGTATCCCTCAAGCTGACTCAAAGTTAAGTTTCATGGTATTAGCTAAATGTTAAATGCAATTGGTAGGCCACCGATACCTGTATGCAGATCAGTGCCTAAGTTGAAGTGTATTTGTTGGAGGCACGGCTATTGCTTTGTTCAGATCCTCGCTCTGTCACCTTCAGCTTCATGCAGGACTGCTTGTCATCCATGACTAACATTTCAGGAGGCAGACACCAGCAACATAGACATGACTGGAAGGGAACAGAGAAAGAAAAGGAATATGTATCATACTACAGCAGGACACAAGAAATAAAGTAAATATACTGTATGCCTATAGCTCACACTTGAAAGAAAATTAAGATTAACTGAGTAATTGCTTCAAATATACAGGTGAATGAACAAAATATTGAAATCTTTGAAAACCATTTACACAGAACACATCCTTGCATTTAAAAATATAAATGAATGAATGCACAATCTAAAAAAAATTTTTTTTAAAGTTAAGAGTTTATAACGACATGTTGAAAAGTAGCAAGAAGCCCATGTAATGCATCTTATACAGAAAAACAAAAAGCAGTACAGAGGAATGCAAAAATGTGTTCTGTGGAAAGTGGCCCTGCGTATTAATCATTTTTATTATCATATGCAAATATTATCATATTATTATCATATTCAGAGACTTTCATTTCAGTGATAAGACAAAAAATGATATTTTTGTTTTCACTGACAACATCATATAAACGGTAGCCATCTATCTAGACATTATTTAGTACATTGACATAGGAGTTTAAATTTTCCCTAAATTTGGCAATGATAGGAATGTACTGATTCAATCAACTCACGATGCAATACGATTCACAATACTGGTTTCACGATTCGATTTTCTCATGATTTATTAACAAAATTTAATTTAAGACCAATTATAAATGTTGCAAAAATGCTGCATATTTCTTTGTAAAATTTAAAAATCTTGGGTCAAATAACAAAACTAAATTGAAATTTTAGAACTAAACCCAAAAAAATCCCTCCAATTAGGTCTTCCAATGCTGTTTTCTCAGGAGGAGGTTTGTTTCGGCTCAGCTCCTGCTATTTCTGTCTGATCAAGAAGCTGCAGATATAAGAAGTAAATTCTAAGTAAAAGGGTGACAGAGGTTTCACATCGTTATAAAGGCAAGATTTTAATATTTGCTATAATTTGTATCTTTACACTTTCAAGAATTACTTTTGAACACATTTAGAAAAAATATGCTATACAATAATCTACATGTTATTAAAAAATCTGGTGACATCTTACAGTAAGGTGTCATTTGTTAATATTAGTTAAATATATTAACTAACATGAACTAACAATGAGCTATACATTTGCTGCAGTATTTATTTATCTTTGCTTAATCTTAGATAATAAAAATACAAATGTCAATTGTTTGTTCATGTTAGTTCACAGTGCATTAACTGTTAACAAATGCTGCAACTTTTGCCATGAAAAAACAGAGCCCCTGCTGCTTAAAATGTGTATGGCGATTTGTTTAACATCTCAACTGACTTGAATCGTAACATATTTTCATAGATTTTCAACCGACTTGCGGTGCATCGTTACACCCCTAGTTTTTACTATATTTATTTTAAATATTTTTACATAATAGTAGTATATGATTATCTGTCAGTCTGTTCTTACTCTGAAGCAGCTCTTGAAGCGTTTGCTAACCATGTACAAAGCGATTGGGTTTATGCATGAGTTCACTGATGCCATGTTGATCCCGATATAATCAAGAACCAGGAAGAAACTACAGGTAAACAAACACACAAAAAACTTTATTATAAAATTATTAAGACAATGATTTACCAAAGAGAAAGAAATTCTTTGTTTCTAGATTACATGCCAGAACTGTTGTCCTCCAAAAGCCAAATTTAACTGTTTAGAAAAACATTGCAGTGTTTTAACAAGAGAAGCCTTTGAAGATAGTTGATGTGATCTTACCTCAAAAGCTCACAGCGGTTAGGGTCTCTTTCATCATAAATGGTAAGCTTAAGAATACGGCTGAGGTGCAGTGGAAGCCAGCACAGTGCAAAGACTAGCACCAGACAGAACACGGTTTTAGCCACCTCACGCCTCTGTAGGGCACAATCATGTCTTTTGCCTATTTATTTTTATTTAGTGACAATCATCGTGCATTAACACATTATGACAAGTAAACAATCCCCAGAGTATTATTAAACTTTGAGACAAGTTATTAAAGTGAATAAGCTTTTTACGTCCTATAGGCAGTATAAAATGTTGGCTTTATTTTATATTTTATATATATTTTCTCTCTCAAAAGAATATACAGTGCATTTTCAAAAGTCATAGATGACAGAGTGCTCTGACCTGTTTTAAGTGATCATTAAGTGCAATTTGGACTCCATTCTTCTTTCGAAGCATTTCACAGGTCATAAGAGTATAGAAGATGGCAGTACACGTCAGCGGCATGCAGAAGTAGAAACTGAAAAGCCACCAATCTTTGGCTGACTTATAAAACTGGAATTTAACAAAGATACCAAATTACCATTGACAAGTAATTGTTATCAGTATTCAGGTTTGTCCAATTATTATGTACCATTGATCCAACTATTGCATGACAGGCACAAACACAACAACATGGGGCCTCTTTAAAGTACATATGCAAACTGACCTGCATGAACTTGTTTTTCTGCATAGGGTGGAGCAAGCAAATCCTAAGCAGCTCTCCTTTGTAATCCATTGTGATCATATCAAAAGCGATGGCCTCTGGCACTGCAAGTATTATGGACAGCATCCATATCAGAATGATTTCAATAGCTGTCCATTTGGGGACGCCGATGCCTTTGATGCGGTTCCACGATGCCACTGCTCGAAACCTTGGGACAATGGTCAGTGCCAGATGCAAGATTAATTGGTGTTACTAGATATTAACTAAGAGCTAAAAGCAAACAAATACAACAAAATACAGATACCTGTCTATGCTCAGTGCACACAAACTCAGAACTGTGATGCCAACTGACGCCTTTTGTATAAAAGGAACCAGTTTGCAAAGTCCAACACCAAATGGCCAGTCTTCCGCCAGAAGCTGAAAGACATTTACTTTTGTGTCAATAAAAGCCAACAGAACATTTCTTTACCCTGTCATTCTCCTACATTGTTTACATTCAGCGATTCCAGGTTCTACGTCAGAACGCCGACTCATTATTGGCCGGCTCCTGCATCAGCATCATGCGCATTCATCGTGCTGCTCACGTGAACAGAGTTGGCCAATACTGAGCCGGCTTTCTGACGTAGAACCTGGAGGCCCTGAATGTAAACAGCACAGGAGAATGACACAGAAGAGAAGATATTGTTGAATAAAGTCGTTATTTTTGTTTTGTTTTATGCGCACAAAAAGTATTCTTGTCGCTTCATAAAATTAAGTTTGAACCACTGCAGTCACGTGGACTATTTTAACGATGTCTTTTAGTACCTTGAAACTGGTGGTTAAATTTGCTGTCTGTGGAGGAGTCAGACAGCTCTCGGATTTCATCAAAAATATCTTAATTTGTTTTCTAAAGATGAACAAAGGTCTTAAGGGTGTGGAACAACATGAGGGTGAGTAATTAATGACAGAATTTTCATTTTTGGGTGAACTATGTGTATGAAACCTCAGTCCACCACAAACTGCATTCTTTAGCATCTTTGTTAGGGTGCACACCTCCCATGCCGGAGACGCCGGTTTGAATCCCGCTCTGAGTGGATTGAATAGGACCGTTTAGAAAATAATTTAATTAATTATGCATTGTAATGCACCTTATAATGCATTGTATGGTCTCATGAGTAATTGTAGCATTTATAATACATTACTTATCTATTATCTGAACATACTTTTAGAAAGCATAATGCATTAAAACACATGACTATCAATTTCAGATGTAACAAGGAATGTGCAAATATAATGAATTTTAACTTCAGTTACAATTATCTATGAAAAGATATAATGCATTATAACGTACATTATGAACACCTTTATAATGCATTATACATAAAGGCTTTCAGCAAAGTGTTTTTTTTTTAATTGTTCAATATGTAATCTGATTTAATCTTTATATTAATCTTATATACCCCCTTTTTAATGCTGCATGATTCTTGATCACATTTGTTGATCAACAGGATGTTAGATTTTTGTGTGTTGAGATGTATATGGATCTCATTTCAACTTTCAGATTTAATATATGTCCCTCTTTTAAAGGCAAATAATGCAAAGCTCATTTCATGCATTGAATATATCTTTATAAAGATAAAAGCACATCAAATTGTAGTTTAATGCTAAATGTAAAACAACATTTAGTTGCATTGACAATGACTAATTAAATTAAATAGACTGTTATTAGAAACTGCAATTTGAATTGGACATAATTAGTAGGCCTATGGTGAACTTTTTATTTTTATTTTTTTAAGTTAGGTCAACTTTTTTTACATTGTGGACCCATGTCTCAAGGATTACATCTTAGCCTTCCCAAAGTTAAATTAGAAGCATGTGTGAATTTATCTGCATACTTGGTTGAATATTGGAATTCTCATAAAATGTCATTGACCTGTTTCAGATATCAAAACTGTGAGCTACCTTTATTGCAACCAAGTGAACTGAATGAAATGTCATGTGCACTTAAGTTAACGTCTGTTAAGTTACTTTTTAAGGTCATAAAAAGGAGAAAGGCTTATAAACGAGAAAACTAAAGGTCTTTTTTAATTAAAGACTAAATAATAAAAAAGCTGTTCTGCAAACTTTGCTTACCTTATACACGTTGATGGGTAAGTCTATCATGATATGCAACAGGTCCCCGAGCGCCAGACTTGCAATGAGGATATTAGGACCGTTACGCATGCATTTATTTTTATAAATGATTCTGAGCAGCGTGAAGTTTCCGATTATACCAACTACAAATACAAGGCATGAAACCACGGTGTTAATATACTTGAAAGTATCCCTGATTTCCGTGGGACCTGTGCACATAGGCGGCAAAACTCTTGGTCGTTGAGGCATGGAATCATTGACCACATTGCCTTTTCCAAGTGCAGATTTGAGAGTTGGAGACACGGGTCCAGTGGAAAATTGCCTCTGAGAAAAATTCTTCCCTTGAGCACTTATCAAGACGAGGTTTCCAGACAGGAGAATGAGCAAACAAACAACGCATCTTGTGTCCATCATTTATACTAAACGTAAGGTTAATAAACACTATTTTAAAACTGTTAATCAATTTAATCATAACATTGACAGCCAAAGGTCTGGGGTGGAAATTACAAAGGCTTTAATAAACCTATGGCAATTGCCTGTTCACGATGATATTGGTTGCAGATTAAAAAGACAGCAAAAACACGTATTTGTACCCTTCGCTAGTTATTCGTATAGAGAAAATCGAGAAAAAGTCCTTGACGTCTCCTGACAAGTTAATCCATCACAACTCCAAATGACTTATTTTAGCGCACAAAAACAAACATTTCCTTTCTTTAATCTCTTTCACATGACCACAACGTTACGTTTTGGTCAGTGTAGTATCTGTGCAGCGTTTCCTCGGGAGATGACTCTCCCCACTGGCCCTCTCAATATCTTGACAATCAGAAAGGACCACGGAGATTATAATGAGAGGGATGGCGATCGCGTGCATGTGATTACCCAGCAAACATGGTACGTTCTGACTACGTCACTAGTTAATCATCCTTTGGTCACCGTGACATTGGGCTCGTTTGAGATGCGCCTCGCCTGAAATTTTGGCGAGAACAGGCGACTGAGGGAGGAGAGAAATAAGTGCAGTTCTCTCTTACAGCAGTGGATCAGACCGCTACGAGACCAAAAGCAATATCAGAGTTTCAAAAACAAACATTAAAAAAAGAGAGCAATACAAAGGACCCCTAACATGTGATCGAAAGGAAGACATTGTCAGGTGTAGTATATGTGATTCTGTGATGTTTTGTACTTTCAATCTGACTCTCTACTCCTCCTTTCTCTTGAATCCACCCATTAGGGTTAGATTTTTTTTGTTACATTATACTCATGCGTATAGACTCTCATCTCCAGCTTTTTACAGGTTTTCCATTGTCATGAGAAAAAAATAAAATATTTGGTGAATTTTAAGTGTAGTTTCTATAGTCAGTGTAATTTTTTTTTTCTATTTGATCTTTGTTTTATAGTATTTAAACACCTATGATGTCTGTAAAATAATTTACAAGTGCTTTTTCAATCTGACAGAGATTAATGTTCTATACTTAGCCTTTTATTCAAACAAGCACTTCTATTAAACTTTATTAACATAAGTTAATTTAACTTTTTTAATCTAATGTTTTTTTCCTGGATTTATTATTTTATGTAGTGTTGTTGTCCTGCATTTGTCTGTGCAAATCCTACCAATGCTGCAGCAAATGTGCAGAGGATTGGAACTCTATGGCCTCCATGAAATTGTGAAACAAAATCAGCCTTTATTTCAGCCGTTATTTGTTCCTGGTCACTTTACAAAAGTAAGTGTTGTTGCTTGCATTTTTTTTTGTTGTCATGATGGCTTTTGAGCTGTGTATAATAAAAGGTTTCTTTTATTCTGATTTGCAGCCTGATGCAGATTTTCTCATGATGGCACCATCACCCATTTTAAGTGAGGTGGGTTCAGTGAAGCGGCAGAGGGAATCAAGAATTGTGAACTACTTGCAGGACTTTATTCAAAGCCTTGAAGATGAAGGTAACATCATTACTTTTACTCTTAATACTTAAATTGCATCAGTTCAACAACCAACTGGGCCATCTGACCAGTCAGAGCAGAGAGGGCTTGCGGAAAGGTGTGATTTAGCAAGACTGAAAATTTGGATCGCTTCACACTTTTGAATATAAACTTGTTGTAGGAGACCTCCAAAACAAGTTTAAAATAGTATAATGGGGCACTTTAAAAAATGTCAGATATTGTCAGTCCAAGTTCAGGTATTGTTAATACAAGTAAGGTTGCAGACATAGATATGTGTGTTTTTTTGCAGAAGAAGGGAGCAGCAGTAAGGAGAGCAGGGTTGAAGATGACAACAAACAGGTGGATAAAACAAACTAAACTAAAGGAGATGCAGAACAAGACAAGATCTCCGTCAGCAGTTTCATGCAGTGGATTACTGGTCAGGGGCATGTCCCCATTACTTCTGCACAAAGAGAAAAATTTTAAATACATGTTTAATTTGATCATGACTGTCAGCTTCGATATGTTCAGCATAGTTTATGCTTCCCTCTAAATGCATGTTCCTGTACTGTGACCTTGCCTACACGGCACCTAGGGACAAACACAGAGTTATTGAGGCAGGCTGTGAGCAATAGCAGAGAATTTGGTCGTTCATGAAATTGATTCTTACTACAGTTTAATCACTATACTGTGTACCCTCTGTTATGTCGTTAATAAAATGTTAAAAGAATAGGGATGCGGTAGCATGAATTTGGTCGTTCATGAACTTGAATCCTATTTACTAACTGAATTGACCAATGACATTTCAGGTTACAATGAAATAAGTAAAGTCCCGCTCAACGAATATAATTTTAAACTGATAATAATGTACGATGCTCTCTTTGTGTTTGTGTCAGAACATGCGAGCGGAGCGCGAGCTCAAACCCTTGTGACATACTGGATCGAAAATATGTTAAATAAATTATTTCTAGTCGACTAGTAGTAGTTCATTTAAGCCAATAGTTGACTAATCACATTTAAATTCATTTAATTTCTTAAATACTGGAGAGAATAAACCATAATAATGAGCGTTTACGCAATATCTATATAGCACTCAAGCGCACGCATAAAGCTTGCATTAAGAACCGGCAAAAGTATTGATTATGAAAGTGGCAAAAAAACAGCAAGGAGACATTTTAATTGTTTATTAATAAACTAATGTTTTCTGAATCAGTGTCGGCTGCAAAGATTGAATTGCTGACTCTCATCATCTCCGCAGAGATGCACATTTCATTCGGATTAGGCCTACATAATCAGAGAGTAGCCTATTTCTTTTTGCTTTTAATTATTTCGTTTATAAGTAGACATTTCACGCTTTCTGTATATTTCTCATGTCTGTGAGGTAAGCAGCCTATACGCTGAGTTTCGGTTAATTTAGCCTATAAGGCGCGCTCCAGTTCACGTGCGAGTGATCGCGCCCACGCCTCCATGTCAGGATTATATTGTCAGACATATTTGCTTCTTATTTATTAAATCCAGGTGATCAGTTGATGAAACATTGATTAAAATTAAGATAACATTTTTACAAATCGAAATTCACTTATAGAAAGGCTTTCTACAAAACAAAACTTACTGAAGTGGTCAAAATCATGTCTGACCACTCCATGTCTCCCGATATATTGCGAATCTTATGATGTTTTGATCTTAGTCATGCAGTTCACTTTTCATAATCAAATATTTTAAAAAATAACATTATAATAGGCCTATTTAAACATAAAGAAAACGTATTTGGTTTTATTTTTTAATGGCTACCAACACGTAGGGTGAATTGCCCTAAAGTACACTGCCTAATGTGGGACACCTACGATTTAGTATTTGTAGGTCCCGCATAAATACATGAATGTCAGTGAAACTATAGGTTATCTGAAGCTGTGGTGCCATGTGATCAAAATAACATAGCCTCTCAAATGTCCAGTCAAATATGAGACTGTAGCAATCAAAAAAAAGGAAGGACCTTGTGTGAAAGCCACCCAAAGGTCAATAACATAGAGTTTTGACAAGCTTGATATTAAGGAGTAGAAATTAATTCGAAACAAAAAAATCATGATATCTTTTGTCCTAATGTGTATGAAATGTTTGCCCATCATGTTTTAGTGTTGCTATACAATAATAGAATGATTGTGTGTGTTTGTTGTTTAGTAAAATAGAAAACATTAGGCCAAATTGTCTTAAACATTTATGCAGTTCTCAACATTTTTATGAATTTTGACTCGAGGTTAAAGTTAAATCTAGCCTAAAGTTTGTTCAAGGTTTTTTTTATTATTTTTTTCTCCAGGTTGCAAGATTTTATATTTTGCCTTCAAATAAGCCTAGGCTATGCCTATTGAAGAGAACAGTGAAGAATTCTGACTGTGCATTTAACTTTTTTCTATAACATAATGGCCTATGGAAATAGTTGCCTAATGTCTTTACAATAAATGCACCAAAACTATCATATTGTATTATTTATCTGATGATGTTCAATTATCAATCAATCCATCCATAACCAAGAGAATTACTAACTTTAGAAGATTTTTACTATTCTGCATGAATCAAATGATTTTGGCCTTTTATCATAGACTTTGGCCTTTTCATAGACCTTTTATTATTATGATTATGATTATTATGATTATTATTATTATTATCATTATTATAATAATCATCATAGATTTTGGCCTTTTATCATAGAATTTTCAGTGTCCCACATTAGGGACACAACTGTCCCACATTAGGAAGCACCAGATTGTTTTAGACGACTTGCACTAAGAGCACTAATATGTCTATAATTTCTTTTATGAATGTTTTTTCTCCATTTTCTCTTTTGATTTCATTGGAAGACATCCTGGGGTTTGTAAAATTGTATTGTGTGTGAATTTAATGTTTTGGCTACAAATCGCAATATGTCACAGAAGTCTGAAATGCAAAAAATGTCCCACATTAGGGCAATTCACCCTATACAGTAGAAATTGTCGGGAGCAAGAGATCATCATGGATCGACCATCATTTATTTTTAGACTTATCTGTTGGCCAGTTGTGGTGTGTGCAATAACTATTAAATGTTCTAAACCACTGATTGTGTTTAATTGTTCCACTGTAGTGGAACAACGGATGTACAACGGAGCAAAAATAAAAATTAACAGACTTTTTTGTAGGCCTACATTTAACAGTTCCAGTATTTTAGAGAACAATATAAATATAGCCTGCATGCCCTAACAAACCACATTTTTTGCATTTTACTGTGCCACTGCCACGCCACAGAGTTAAATTCTTTAAAATGGACATAAATCCGTAATATGACGCATTGTACTAACGAAAGCCACATTTTGAGCACTTTTTACTGTATCAGCCTTTTTTTTACTTGGCAAAAAGGGCAATGCACACAGCCGTTCATGTCGTCACAGAGAATGCTTAAAAGCGGACATAAGGTCGTGATACTGCTCTATGAAAGTCACATTTTAAGCAAATAGATATTCATTCATGCACATCCATACTCTCATTTTCTGCATAATTTTGAGTTGACAAAGCTCTCATGTCCGCTGGACACGCCTTTGGAGAGAAATGCAACTATAATCAGGGAGTATCTGTTTTCGTTTTAAATTGGTTCTTTAAGATTAGAAATTCGAGCTTTCAATAGATAAGCTATATTTCTTAAGTGTGTGGGGCAAATATACGCTCAGTTTCGGTTCATTTAGGCTTTTATGGCGCATTCAAGTTCACATGGAGACAGACATCAGAAAGCGCATCCTGATTGCTTTATTTTACAAAAGCACAACGTTTTGTTGTTATTGTAAATAAAGGCATACACAAATAGTAGATATTTACAGGTTTTTATACGGTTTTATGATGTATTACTCTTATCTGTACGGAGTATTTTAAGTTATTTTAAGTGACGCACCGGCGCCTCAGCCTGGAGTTATCCCTGATTATTTGACAATGTGTGTGAGTACTCATGTTTTGTTGTTCTGCTGTTTGCGCAAGCAAAAAAAAAGATGAGAAATGTTTGTATTGTTTGTCACTGACACTTAAAAAATTATGTATTGTTTGTCAGCCATTAAAAAATTAAGCCAAATATGTTTTCTTTATGTTTAAATAGGCCTATTATAATGTTATTTTTTAATATTTGATTGTGAAAAATGAACTGCATGACTAAGATAAGATGCGCAATAGGCCTATCGGGACACATGGAGTGGTCAGACATGATTTTGACCACTTCATTAAGTTTTGTTTTGTAGAAGGCCTTTCTTTAAAGTGAATTTCATTTTGTAAAAATTGTATCTTAATTTTAATCAATGTTTCATTAACTGATCACCTGGATTTAATAAATAAGAAGCAAATATATCTGACAATATAATCCTGACATGGAGGCGCGGGCGCGATCACTCGCACGTGAACTGGAGCGCGCCTTATAGGCTAAATTAACCGAAACTCAGCGTATAGGCTGCTTACCTCACAGACATGAGAAATATACAGAAAGCGTGAAACGTCTACTTATAAACGAAATAATTAAAAGCGAAAAGAAATAGGCTACTCTCTGATTATGTAGGCCTAATCCGAATGAAATGTGCATCTCTGCGGAGATGATGAGAGTCAGCAATGTCAATCTTTGCAGCCGACACTGATTCAGAAAACATTAGTTTATTAATAAACAATTAAAATGCCTCCTTGCTGGTTTTTGACACTTTCATAATCAATACTTTTGCCGGTTCTTAATGCAAGCTTTATGCGTGCGCTTGAGTGCTATATAGATATTGCGTAAACGCTCATTATTATGGTTTATTCTCTCCAGTATTTAAAAAATTAAATGAATTTAAATGTGATTAGTCAACTATTGGCTTAAATGAACTACTACTAGTCGACTAGAAATAATTTATTTCACATATTTTCGATCCAGTATGTCACAAGGGTTTGAGCTCGCGCTCCGCTCGCATGTTCTGACACAAACACAGAGAGAGCATCGTACACTATTATCAGTTTAAAATTATATTACTAACCTCACTATTTCTTTAGAACAAAACTGTGCAGCAGGTCTATCATCTCTAGTCACACACTTCAGTTAGCCTATGTGTCCCACCCCGGCCAACACACACCAGAGAAAAAACTTTGCAGGTCATATGAGAGAGAGCATACTCACATTCAGTAAGCTTATAATGCCGCATTTTATTGTCAGTAAGTGTAAGGGCGTTGTTAAAACAATGGCATAAGTGGAAAAATTAAATAAGTAAATGAATGGTACACCCCCTAAAGCTCACAGAAATGGTTTGACCCAAGTTCTCAGCAGCCAATGACACTGACCCGTTCAAACAGATTTTTAACGCGTATTTCACGCGTGAAATACACGACAAATACACGTATTTAACGCGTTGATTTTTCACGCGTATTTACCGGGTGAAATACGCGTGAAATACATGTTAAATCCGCGTAAAATACACGTATTTAACGTGTTGTTGACGTGTTAAAATTCACGTGTATTTGGCCCTCTCGGCTTTCCATATTCCATACGAGTGTAAAACAAATTTTTTTTTTTTTTAAATTAGTATGGTAAAATGCATGATGTGTTTTTTTTTTTTTTTTCTCATCCATAAATATTATTTTATGCAAGTCGTGTTGATTTGTGAAGAAGGCTAAATTGATCAAACATATGCTCATTGCGCTTCCTGCGGCTGGCCGCTCGGTTGTTCCTTAAAAAAAAACTAAAAAAGAAATTGACCACCTTGCCACTAAAAAACAAAACTGAAATATTGTAATGGCTGCACATCAGCTGTGTTTGGGAAAGAGAGAGAGAAAGATAGACTCAGCTAAAATATAGTCTGATTATGGTTATGGCTAAAAATCCCAGAAAATATCGAGATATCATATTTGTCTCTATCGCACACCTTTATATAGCCTATTTAATTAATCTTTACTTGTTTGGTACACAATCCACTGATCATAAAGCTTAAAAAAAACTTATCTTAGGTTTTCTCAACGATATCTGGTTGTCCTGCATCTTCAATAAACAAGTTAAAGTTAATCCATAATGCAGCTGCTAGAATTCTTGCCAGTAGTTTTTACTTCTATTCATGACTTCTTTGTTAACTTATCTGTTTTCTTTTCTTCTTGTGGCTACTGAAACTATTTATTTATTTACATACTTGTATAAGCACCCAATCATTTATTTCTGTTGTCGGATAAAATGAATTAAACATGGGCCAACGACGCCATCTATTGATGAGCGAGTGCCAGCGTCGTTGTTTAGCTCTATTTTCATTTCACGCATCCATTAACGATTCATTTCATGCAACGATAAGGATCGAGGACACGACAAATAAATAAATAAACAAACAAATAAAATTGGTGAATCATTTATATAAGGTTTTATTTATTTATATAGCCTATTGAAGGGGCGGGGTCTGGTTAATATTGTTATTATAATATTGTTACAATTTAAAATAATGGTTTTCTATTTTAATATACTTTATTTTTATTTCTGAGATGCAAAGCTGAGTTCTCAGCATCATTACTCCAGTCTTCTTTGATGCATGATCCTTCAATGTCAACGTCGGAAAAAATCGTGCTGCTTAATATTTTTCTGTGATATTTTTACAGGATTGATTGATGAATACTGGCAGATTATTATTCAAAATATAGAAATCTTATCAATTTAAAATTATTGCTGAATAAAAGTTAACATTTTCTTTTTAAAAAAAGAAAGGAAAACATGATAAAATAATATTAGAATCCTAATTTATATTTTAAATGTAAAATATAAGAAGAGAGGTGCTTGAAAAACTGAACATTAATCAGGCATAATGCATTTTTCCATGTATTTTATTATTATTTTACAGCAACAGTCTCAGATCTAGCAGCTGATTGCGATCGATGGGTTGGCCATCAAGCGTGTAGGCTACATTAAAAATGTAATAAGATAAAAACACAATAACCCCCAAATGTAAAAAATTTCAAAACGGATTTCATAAAACTAAACGACATGAGTATACCTATAAGCAACACAAACTTCGCTAAAACATTGCTTTTAGGCTTTATACTTTTTATGTTATCTTTATACTTTTACAATTTAAAAAAGTAATACAAAAAAATTTCTAAATTGTTATATATTAATATATGTATATTTAATATGCACATAATTAATGTATATTGAGTTTGCCGGGAAAAAGTTGCACTAAAAACTGACAAAAAAAAAAAAAAGAAAAGTCAGACGCAGACGTCACGTTACAATCAGACGGAGATGTCACGTCCATTGAGAGCAGTGAATGAAGTGCAGGTAAGTTGTGCATTGGCTCTATGGAATGCCAAATGGGTCAAAATACGGCAGTAACCAAACGCCTGGTGCCCAGAAAACGCGTTATTTGCGACGTTTTAGACGAAAAGACGGCGCAAAATACGCCGTTATGTAGTACAAGCGCCGTAAATGACGGCGTTTTCACCGCAGAAACGCCGTTAATATCGGCGGTTTTGATCCGACCCAAAACGCCGTTCATTTCGCCATTTGGCGTTCCATATTACGCCGTCAGTTACGGCGCTTCAGTCTGTCAAAGACGGTGTAAAAAGCGGAGTTTTCTATAATATTCAAACCAGCCCCTCCTTTTACTACACAGCCCAGCCCCATTAAAAGACGGTAAGACCTGTGTAGTAGAATGTCGATCCACCTCAAGAGTCCTGTCTTTTAACGCTATTGCAACTGATATTTGGACTTTCATCGTGTGATATTTGTATTTTTTCATTGGGCATGTGTGTATGTGCCTTTTCCTTAATCATATATGCCTAAGTAAAACTATTTTATAATCTTTTGTGTACGTTATTGTTTGTGAAAACCACAGAGCTATCGTTTGTTCACGAGTCAGTAGTCTACTCTTTATTTCGTGACAGGAGTTCGAGGTCTCTCTCTCTCTCTCTCTCTCTCTCTCTCTCCTTTTCGGTTTTTGTATTATTCTGTTTGGTCTTTTAAATATCTACAACTGTATGTTGCTGACAACTTAACCAACAGGAAATGCTTTATTCATAATGCTTTTTAACAGGCGACCAGGCACATGCTTTAATAGCCTACACGCAACAGCTAAATATAGGCTTCATATTGTTGTGTGCAATGGCTTTGGGTCGGGTTTATTGTTGATTAAAAAATATTTCCTATACAAGCGAGTTTGTTTTCGCCCACTTGATGCAAACCTTGAGCATAATACCTATAGGTTTCTGACGAACAAAACGGTAATGTAGGCTACATATACGTTTCCTTGCTTTGTTCTTAACCTGATGAATTAATTTATCTCTTACATCGAGCAATGCTGCTGAATAAATAAATATAAACACATTATTGCGGTTACAGCAAATACACAAGGATTGTCTCCGTCCTGTTGCATATTTCCCGACATTATAGCTATTCTTTGTGTGCTCGTAATTACAATTTCTAGCAGCGCGGTGAGCATTTTTCAGTTAAATCATAGAATAATCAATTCTGTCAAACTTCCAATAGACAATTCCTAGACCTACAGACAGTTCTGTAATACGTTCTATAAGGTAATATTCAGCACTTGAGAAACGGACAGCGACTCTTAAGTAGCACGTAGAACGTGTTCTCGCGCGTTCATGTCAAAGCTGCAGTCCGCAACTTTTTTTGGTTAAAAATTATCCAAAATCAACTTTTGAACAAGTACATAACCAGCCAGTGTTCAAAACTATCTAATTATCTTGTCTCGATTCACAACAGTAAGCTTGTAATAATGTTTTATAATAAGAGCGACATGGCGGATTTCCGGGGGAAATTTGAGCATGCAGCAGTTCCTCTGTGCGTCATTACATCACGTCCGTAAACAAAAGAAGGAGTCCCGTCGAGAGGCTAGTCAGTTACATCACGTGAGGATGTTGCCGGTGTTACAATATATTAGGTTCCTGAAATATTCTGTTCCACTGGGGGGCGCTTACGCGAATATTCATGATATCCTCCTATTGTGGGCGTGTCCTTGAGACAACGCGCAAGTGAATGGAACTGAAAATATTAGTACACGCTCCTCAAATCGCATCGGTTTAATGGATTATTTCGAAAAGGTAATAAAATATTCCTTTGGAATATAAATCTTTGGAGCTTTGTTTTGATGACAGTCTTCATGCCAGCAGCTACTTAAAGAATGTTATTTTTGTTTAAAATATTATAATTATAATAGGAAATTAAAGTTTAGTTTAGTTTCGTTTTATTAAAAGTTTGACAAGGCAGGATATTGTGATGGAGTATTTTATCCATCCTATAGAAAACAATTGTAGAATTAGTTTGCTTACTATAAAAGCTAGAAGTGTTTTGAGGCCTCTTGGCCTATGTAACTGTAAGGGTCAAACAAATTTACTTGGCCACTGAGAATATTTCGTTGGTAATTTTCCACCAGACAACAGGTGGCCGTGAAATGAACAAGACCATCATTAAAGGGTGTCACGTGAAGGCTTCTTGCCTCCTGGGAGTATTGACTGTTTTGATACAATGTTTAATTTGGCCAATGGGAAAAGTGTTGACCATCAATTGGCAGAAGGCCATGAGAGATTAAGGTAAAAGATGTACAGTAGTTGGCAGTCAGCCACCCTTACTAAGAAAATTGTCCCTTACATAAGCAACACCTGAAGTTTTAATTGGTGAAATGACTATGGCAGAAAGGTCGGGGAGTACATGAGAAGGAGGTGTGGGAGAAGAGCCCACGTAGATGATATCATGGAAAAATGTATAAAAACTGTGCCCTGGCTAAGGGAGCCTCAGATGTGAAGCTGGCATCTCACTTTGTTCCTTGACAATAAAGTTAAATACTTCTGAGACCTGGAACTTCGACTCTGTGAGCTTTTCTTCGAGACCAGATCTGAAGGGACAAAGAGACATTGAATCTGCCACGACAATTGCAGCACAAAACCCTGAAATAACATACTCAAACAACCTAATGTACCTGATTTAAAACAATTTAAAAAGCAGTCAAATAAAATAATTCTGATAATAATAATATAATTTATTTCTGTGAGGTAATACAGCACAAATGCACAGAAAAAATAGACAGCTACTTTACAAGATGACGTTATACTTGTTATTATCACCAATGTCATATGGTTTTGTTTTGCTTTTGTGATGTTTCCACATTATACTCATCATCTTGTAAAATCACTGTCTGTTTCAGGCTGGATGTGAGAGCTGAAGTCTTGGATAGCTCTGGCAGTGTGTGATCTCCACATACATGAAGGCTGTTCCCAAGTGCCAAGGCCCTGTTTTAATATTTACCTCAGAACCTCACATTTAGCATTGCTTCTTTTCACACATTGTTTTTAATTTTTAAATGTCTTTTCAATTTGAGTTACATTCATAGAGTAATTACTTATGTACTTGTTATGACATTGAATGTAATATTTATATAGGCTACAACTGAATTTGTTGTTTTAAAAAATTTAAATAAAACTAAAAAATATTTCAATTCAATTTTCAGGATAATATTTTAAAGATAATTTTGCACAATCCAAATAAGCTTTACAGATCTTTAGAAAGGGTTTTAACAATGTTTGTCATGTTTTTCAATTATTGCATATGCACCTATAGGTCAATCAAGGTTACAATAACTCAGGACACTAAAGAGACCTTTCTACTAACTCTGAAAAACACCAGAATAAAGATGCCCAGGGTCTCTGATCACCTGTGTGAACTTGCCTTGGTCCTGCTGCAGGAGGCAAGAGGACTGCAGATGTGAACAGAGCAATAAACTGCAATGTCTGTAATGTAAGATGCCTGAGACAGTGCTACAGGGAGACAGAAGGACAGCTGATTGTCCTTCCAGTGCCAAACCACATGTAATCATAAGTCCCCCCAGACATGTTTGAGAATGTGAAATGCCTTGGTGGAAGATTGGAGTAACATCTCACAGCAAGAGCTGCAAATGTGGTGCTGTCCATGAGGATGAGATGCTCTGTACTGGTGCCACAGCAGACTTTCAGATGTTCATCAAACGTCTGTGAAATTTGTTCAGTTTATGTCCAGGTTGTTGAATCTTTTTGTTTGTACAAATATTTACATGTTAAATAATTTGCTGGAAAAACAGTTGAAAGTGAAAATGCCTGTCCTCAATTTGCACCAATATTGATTGAATAATAATCAAGAAATTAAGGCTGACATCGAATATTCAAACCAGTCTATATTTTTATTAGGACACAGATACATTTGTAGAGGTTTATTTCAAGTTGTAAACACATGCAGTACCATAGTCACAGAATGACAACGAAGGAAGCAGACTAATCAAACTACTCAAAAATGTTTTAAAGCCTCAAATAATAAAAAAAAACCTAAACAGAAAACACATCAGTGTAAAACAAGGTTATTGGCTCATGTTTGCTCTGCTGTATCCTTGCGTTAACTGTTTATCTGAACGCCTGTCCTCAATCAGGCAAAATAGCTCAGACGATTTATCATATATTACACAGACTATGCATTGTTTTGAACATGTGAACTGTTGACTAACATTGAATATTTTATTACCTTTTCGAAATAATCCATTAAACCGATGTGATTTGAGGAGCGTGTACTAATATTTTCAGTTCCATTCACTTGCGCGTTGTCTCAAGGACACGCCCACAATGGAGGATATCATGAATATTCGCGTAAGCGCCACCCATTGGAACAGAATATTTCAGGAACCGAATATATTGTAACACCGGTAGCGGCACATTTATAGCCTTTTCTCACAGCAGCTGAAATAATTAAACTAATAATTTTGATGGCGGATTGTAATCCAGAAAGATCCAAATGACAATCATCAATGACAACTGGAGATTCACCCGTAGTCAAAAAGCAAAAGACTTGGACTGTGGAGTGACTACAGACATTGAAATCTACAGGCAGTGTTCGTACCACAGATACCGTGGACTTTGGGGGAGCCCACTTTTTTTTCTTTTTCTTTTTTATATGAGGGGCCCCGGGGGGTGTCGTGCGCTTGCGCGTGCTTCAAAAGAAGGCTTACAATGAGTTACAAAGATACATAACAGCTATGACTGTGTACACTACTTGCTTTATGCAAGCATACAGGATTTACCCTACATTATCGACACGAATTGATGGGTCAAAACAACAAACAGCCACCCACAAATAGTCTACAAAGCATCAGGCTGTCTTTGAGTTCACATGAACGGTTAAAGTTACTCGTCAGGCTACAGAAGAATACCAAAATTCCTCCGTTAAATTAGGTCTAGGTCTAGGACATCGAGAGTCACGCAGACCTATAACAACCCAGCCACAACACATAATTGCGAATAACATGCCTCACCTTAACACAGGTCTGGGGTCAGCTTCCTTTGCTGTTCGAGTTAACATGTGCNGCGACTTTTTATCTCAGAATTCTGACTTTTTCTGTGATCTCACAATTGCGAGTTATAAAGTCAGAATTCTGAGATATAAAGTCGCAATTGCGTGATAAAAAGTCAGAATTCTGAGATATAAAGTCGCAATTGCGTGATAAAAAGTCAGAATTCTGACTTTTTTTCTCGCAATTCTGACTTTTTTTCTCACAACTGTGTGAAACGTTATTTCTCACAGTTCTTACTTTGCTTGCGTTTCCTTTCATTGGGACTGACCATAAGGATTGCTGCTTCGTTATTATACATTAAATAGACTATCAGGATTGCTGCTTTGTTATTATTATACATAAAATAAAGGACATCATAAAGGATTATTTTTAGAGCCGATTTACCAATAAAGAAATTTAGATTTTACTGAAGGAGACACATAAAGATTAGTCTCCGGACATATGTATTATGCAGGAATATGCATATAGAATGTTTCCACGGTAACCTTGTACATGAGCACAGCGTTTCAAGGAGAAAAAAGAGCTTTTACTGCCATCTAGTGGGCTTAATACTAAAACACCAATTCCTATCATGTTTCATCAACTTTGCAACTCAAGGGTAGAATCATGCAATTCTGCAAATTACAGTCGAGGTATTTGGGGAATAAAAGCTGTTTTTAACAGAATGGATACACAAATGAATTTGACAATAATAACAATATAATAGTAATAATAATAAGAATCAGCTGTGGCGGAGGCGCAATAAATCAGACAAAGCTGAAGTGGCACATTTTATACACCAACAGCTTCAGACTTCACGGCAGCACGGCTATCGTTGGATGCTCTGTTACAGACAGAAATACTGACCATCAGTTAATTGCATGATAAAAAGTCAGAATTCTGACTTTTTTTCTCGCAATTCTGACTTTTTTTCTCACAATCGCAACTTTATATCTCAGAATTCTGACTTTATATCACGCAATTGCGACTTTATATCTCAGAATTCTGACTTTATATCACGCAATTGCGACTTTATATCTCAGAATTCTGACTTTTTATCACGCAATTGCGACTTTATATCTCAGAATTCTGACATTATAACTCGCAATTGTGAGATATAAACTCGCAATTGCGAGTTAAAAAGTCAGAATTCTGAGATAAAAAGTCGCAATTAATCTTTTTTTTTAAATTTGTTTTATTTTTAGTGGCAGAAACGGGCTTCCATATCACGCAGGCCTATAACAACCCAGCCACAACACATAATTGCGAATAACATGCCTCACCTTAACACAGGTCTGGGGTCAGCTTCCTTTGCTGTTCGAGTTAACGTGCTAAACATGAGTGGAATTTGCACCGCAGCGCCCCCACATGACAAGAATAGCATGTATAGTTATCTTTATTGAAGTGAATTAGGTTTAAATCGCCGTCATGCATGAATGAATTATATATTTTTTTTGCAATTTTACACATAATAATCCACGATGAACACATTACACAAAACTGAAATTGCACGTCAAAATAATACATTGTCAATATATTCACAAATCACGTTTTCAGGGGAGCCATGTCTTATTAAGGGGAGCCGAGCTCCCCCTAGCTCCCCCGTAGTTCGCACCCTGTCTACAGGTAACTAAATACACAGTCACGCAATGCTGATGTTGTTAACAATAACAATTTGAGAACAATATAACAGTAATAATAATTTGCACGGTTTGGCATGATCAGAGCTAAGCGATCGTTAGATTTAATCATCATTGGCAGCGCGATTTATTGTAGGCCTAATGCTTTTTTCCTCAGTTGGTCAAAACAAAAGTGGCAAACATGTTACTTACTTGTTCAGATGATATTTTCCAGTGAAAATTCTTATATTGGTCATACTTTCGAGATGTACTTGTGATTCTGTACTTGTGAAGTACTTGTATACTTGTGATTCTGAAGTACAGTATCCACACCGGTGCGGTGACTGATAGCAAGCATTAGATTCATCCGCGCTGACGAGCTGTGCCGAATCACAACGCACGTACAGATAACTGTTCCGCATATGAGTGCAATCGCATGTTTCAAACAGAGATGGCGACAAAGAGGAAAAATTGCGGACAGCAGCTTTAAGTGCATTTTTGGGAAACGCACGTGGAATTGTAGCGAGCGTTCGTTACCTCGCACGTAGAAAGTGTGGTAAGAGCTAAGATACATCGTTATTAGGAAACCCAGCCCTGGACAGCGCGAAGAAAATGCATAAGCTATTGTACTGAAGCGCAGAGCAGAATCGGTTCAAGGGTCAAGTCATCTTCATTTATATAGCGCTTTTTACAATACAGATTTCAATTACAGGTTTCAAAGCAGCTTCACAGTGATAAGAGGAAAATTAATAGACACAGTTTGTTTGGGCTTTAAAGCAGCTCTAAGATAAAGTTTATCGGGCTAAAGTTTTTGATTGAATCACTTTCGTTGTAAAAATCATTAATTATTAACATAGGGGACGCTTAAATGACACCTTTTTAACTGAAAACAGAACAGAAACAGAAACAGAAACTTTTAATGCGTTCTTGCCGTTCATTTACGTGTTTAAGGGTAGACTATGAAATAACACTTTGAACAATAAAGCCAGAGATGAATATTTTTATATTTATTGCCATCGATTACCGTCATAAATTAATTAGTCAAATAAGGCTACCTTTTTAAAATAGCTATAGCTTATTAAATATAGGCCTATGCCATCTTAAAATGTAAAATCTTAAATTTAGTCAATACAATTAGAGTTTAACACTATTTTGTTTCAGCCAAATGCATCTTGCGCTGCAGAGGTGGTATACAGGTCCTTCTCAAAAAATTAGCATATTGTGATAAAAGTTCATTATTTTCCATAATGTAATGATAAAATTAAACTTTCATATATTTTAGATTCATTGCACACCAACTGAAATATTTCAGGTCTTTTATTGTTTTAATACTGATGATTTTGGCATACAGCTCATGAAAACCCAAAATTCCTATCTCAAAAAATTAGCATATCATGAAAAGGTTCTCTAAACGAGCTATTAACCTAATCATCTGAATCAACTAATTAACTCTAAACACCTGCAAAAGATTCCTGAGGCTTTTAAAAACTCCCAGCCTGGTTCATTACTTAAAACCGCAATCATGGGTAAGACTGCCGACCTGACTGCTGTCCAGAAGGCCATCATTGACACCCTTACGCGAGAGGGTAAGACACAGAAAGAAATTTCTGAACGAATAGGCTGTTCCCAGAGTGCTGTATCAAGGCACCTCAGTGGGAAGTCTGTGGGAAGGAAAAAGTGTGGCAAAAAACGCTGCACAACGAGAAGAGGTGACCGGACCCTGAGGAAGATTGTGGAGAAGGACCGATTCCAGACCTTGGGGGACCTGCGGAAGCAGTGGACTGAGTCTGGAGTAGAAACATCCAGAGCCACCGTGCACAGGCGTGTGCAGGAAATGGGCTACAGGTGCCGCATTCCCCAGGTCAAGCCACTTTTGAACCAGAAACAGCGGCAGAAGCGCCTGACCTGGGCTACAGAGAAGCAGCACTGGACTGTTGCTCAGTGGTCCAAAGTCATTCGGAAATCAAGGTGCCAGAGTCT
Source organism: Anabarilius grahami (assembly GCA_003731715.1). Classification (NCBI taxonomy): domain Eukaryota; kingdom Metazoa; phylum Chordata; class Actinopteri; order Cypriniformes; family Xenocyprididae; genus Anabarilius; species Anabarilius grahami. The sequence goes on from RJVU01049346.1 coordinate 1,361,648, forward strand.
GGAGGAAGACTGGGGAGAAGGAAATGCCAAAATGCCTGAAGTCCAGTGTCAAGTTCCCACAGTCAGTGATGGTCTGGGGTGCCATGTCAGCTGCTGGTGTTGGTCCACTGTGTTTTATCAAGGGCAGGGTCAATGCAGCTAGCTATCAGGAGATTTTGGAGCACTTCATGCTTCCATCTGCTGAAAAGCTTTATGGAGATGAAGATTTCGTTTTTCAGTATGACCTGGCACCTGCTCACAGTGCCAAAACCACTGGTAAATGGTTTACTGACCATGGTATTACTGTGCTCAATTGGCCTGCCAACTCTCCTGACCTGAACCCCATAGAGAATCTGTGGGATATTGTGAAGAGAAAGTTGAGAGACGCAAGACCATACACTCTGGATGAGCTTAAGGCCGCTATCGAAGCATCCTGGGCCTCCATAACACCTCAGCAGTCCCACAGGCTGATTGCCTCCATGCCACGCCACATTGAAGCAGTCATTTCTGCAAAAGGATTCCCGACCAAGTATTGAGTGCATAACTGAACATAATTATTTGAAGGTTGACTTTTTTTGTATTAAAAACACTTTTCTTTTATTGGTCGGATGAAATATGCTAATTTTTTGAGATAGGAATTTTGGGTTTTCATGAGCTGTATGCCAAAATCATCAGTATTAAAACAATAAAAGACCTGAAATATTTCAGTTGGTGTGCAATGAATCTAAAATATATGAAAGTTTAATTTTATCATTACATTATGGAAAATAATGAACTTTTATCACAATATGCTAATTTTTTGAGAAGGACCTGTAGCAGCATCTGAAGTTGCTTTTAGATGTATTTACACAATTTAATGCTGCTCAGAGAGGTCCGTAAATACATTCTCACAGCAGAGCAAATACATAATGCAATGACATTAATTTCATGTTTTATACAAAAATGCTTTGAATACAGAAATATGAAATAAATTACAAGATGAAACGAATATGAAATATCGCCAGTTGGTGGAAGCAAGTCACTCTGTTAAAGAATGAGTCATTTTATTCAATCGATTCGCTCGAAACGCTGATTCATTCAGTAATAAAAAGGCTGTATGGCTGGTGAATCACTCAACCGATTTGTTCAAAGACTCGGATTCATTCACGAATTAAGGCTGCTCTGTGCGCCATATGCGAGTTGCACAATGATCTTTGACTTTGCTTTAGAAATTTAGCTGGCAGAAAAAATAAAACATTGTTTTGAGAGACATACTCCGTGTTAATGAAATAAACTCGGTGTATTGCTCAAAACAACAGTCAGGACTGCTGATCTGCACTTCATTACAATGTTACCACATAGCTCCAGCAGAGATTTTTAGAGTTGGTCAGCTAAATAAAACAGCGGTGTGCCAAATACATAGGCTAGGAGTAGTTGTGAGAGCAGATGCCACGTAAATTATTTAATACGATAAATTAGTATTTCACGTATTTCAGGACTTTCGGTCTTGTGGACTTAAATTGCACGTGCTCGCCGAGTCTACGAGTCCGTAGGCCGTCCCATTCAGCATTTTAATGCTCTGAAGTGTGCTCAGCAGCGCCCCCTTTGTACCCTTGAAGCGGTCTTCCGCGAAGCCCGCAAAGATGCAGGCTTCGCACACTTTAACTACCCAGGAATCCTTGCGAAATGCCAATCAGACAACGGATGGGAGGAGAGAAACACATCAAGAGCAACTGACATGGCTGAGAAGAAAATATTTAAGTGTAGGTATCATTACGGTTTTTATGACCTATGTGTACATTTTACCAGTTTATACAAACATTATGGTCATCGACCAGTGGTTGATATCTCAAACATAATAATTGCGCATTGAATAATACGATCGCATTATGATTCATTAAATAAATAGAACCGAATGTCAGGGCTTTACTGAGTCATATTTAAACCTAGTATTTATATTTAAACCTGTAAATTCATCTGAAACTCACGCACATGTATATTATGTGTTAAAATTGTAATCTTAGTTCAAATGGAACATTATGTATTATTACAACTGTATACATTATTTAAATAAGCATGTATATATTGTCTAATGCCCAGGTGGCATAAGCAAAAGCAGGCTGTGTAGTTGACATGGAGATAATATTTTGCAAAAGAAAAGAAACCTGTTGTCGATGCTAAATATTATAATATTTGTATAAGATATTTGTGATATTTATCTAATAAAGGGACTGATGAGATGACCTTTCAGTTTATCCGGCTCCATATGGAGAGGGATAAGGCTTTCACAGGCATGAGGAACGCATCTGCTCAAGGGTTTGAGTAAGTGTGAATTGTGTTCATCACTTTTGGAATTGTATGGTATTGAACACTGTTTACACATATTTATTTTATATCTGTTAGGGAGATTATTAAGGATATAGGACTGCAAGGCCAACTCAATCCCCAGCAAGCCAAAAAAAATGGGAAAACCTTAAAAGAAAATATAAGGTATTTTCAATACATCCCCTACAAACACAACTATGTAATTGTTACAGATTTGAGGCCAAAATATACGAGTTTAAGCTGTAATATTTACAGAGAAATCTTTTTTTCTATAAACATATTTGTTAATATTAATATTAATACTGCTGTAGGATTTGTGCCTGCCCAAGACGGGATCTGGAACAGATGAAGGGGAGGTGACAGCAGCATCATGGCCTTTTTTTGAGGCCATGCATTAAGCCATTGTCCAAAGACCAAGCGTGCTGCCTGTGGCCACCTTTTCTTCTGGTCTCAGTGCACAAATTTCCCCATCAGATATGGCAGGTCCCTCAAGTGCTGTAGTTGCAGACTGCCTGCAGCCTCCCTCTACCCCTTCTTATTCAGAACCAGCCCCTTATTTCATCAGGGGCTGAAGAAAGTGTAGGTCCAGTAGCAGAAGAGATTCCCGGACCATCTGCCAGGCCAAGTGGAGGAAAGGGTAAAAGCCCCACAAAAAGAAAGAGGTGAAGTGAGCTTACTTCACTTGAAGTTATAAAGGAAATCACTGAGAAACAGGACCGCCGTCAGATGGAGTCAGACGCCTCTTTAATAAATTAATATTAAAGAGGTGTGTGAACTCGCAAATTCAATGTCAGCAGAAGTAATTTGCTCTGGTCCTCTTCCTGTTCGTAGGAGTGATGAGATAGTTAGCAGGTTATCATCACTCAATGGCTGGCTGTCTAAGTGGTGTCCGCAGAATAATATAGGTTTCATAGACAATTGGAAAAGCTTTTGGGGCAGACCTGACCTGTTGAAAAGAGATGGTATTCATCCCTCTCGGGATGGTGCTGCTCTTCTCTCTAGTAATATGGCACATTGTCTTAGAACTAAAACATGACAAACTGGGGCCCAGGACAGGAAGCAGACAGACTGGCTAAACCGACCGTCTGCTAGCCGCCTCACGTCACAGAACTCAGATAATTCCCAACACATAGAAACTCTTTCACCTAGATATTATCACATAGAGACTGTGTCTGTACCTCGAACTAGTAAATACAAAAAACTTCCGAAACCTTTTAAGGGAAAAAATTTAATTGATGTTCAAAAAATGAAAATCACAGATAAATCAGATAAACAAATGGTAAAGCTTGGGTTACTGAATATTAGATCTATTTCTTCAAAAGCACTTATTGTAAATGAAATTATCACAGACAATAAACTAGACTTGCTGTGTCTGACAGAAACCTGGCTAAAACCAGAC
>RJVU01049346.1:1369919-1406141 GCA_003731715.1 Anabarilius grahami
ACTGTGGTACAGCATGTCTTTGGTGATTTTGCCCTCAAGTTCGGCTTCCCTGAAAAAATCCACCACGATATGGGAAGAGAATTTGAGAATCACTTGATGGATCAGTTACAAGAGGTTTGCGGTGTGCGTGGGTCTCATACAACCCCGTATCACCCAATGGGCAACGGGCAAGTTGAAAGGTTCAACAGGACGCTCTTGTCCATGCTCAGGACACTGAGTGATACTAAGAAGGCTGACTGGAAGAACTCGCTGACCAAAGTGGTCCATGCATACAACTGCACCTGCTCTGAAGCAACTGGCTACTCTCCATATTACCTGCTATTCGGACGTTCACCCCGGCTCCCCATCGATCTCATGTTCAACCTGCAGGCGAATGAGAAACAGCAGAGTTATGCAGAGTATGTTGCAAACTGGCAAACACGGATACAGGAAGCCTATGATATCGCATCAAAGACTGCAAGAAAAGAGGCCTTGAGAGGAAAAAAATATTATGACAAGAAAATCCATGGCATTGAGCTTTTGCCTGGCAACAGAGTCCTATTTAGAAACCTAAGCGAAAGAGGAGGACCAGGTAAACTGCGCTCACACTGGGAAGATTGTGTGTATACAGTGATAAGTCGGAAAAGCCCTGATGGTCCAGTGTACGAGATCAGACCAGAGAAAGGAGGACAGAGTCGGGTGGTACACAGAAATCTCCTGCTGCCCTGTGACAGTTTACCTGTAGAAAAGCCAGACACAAAGGACGGCCAAACACAAAAAAGAAAGCACAGTGTTAAGAGCAGGAAAGTGCCAGAACAACAACACGACCTAGACTCAGGCAGTGATGATGATGAAAGATATGAACTATGCTGTAAATTTCCACCCCGTTCTGAAAACAGTGCAAAGCTAACCACACTGAATCCTGAAGCTGAACCATTTGAACCGGCTATGATGGATGAGTACTTACCTGAATACCAACCTGATGCTGGAGAAGGAGCAAATGCAGAAGTCACAGGAACGGAGGAGGAGAATGTTCCACAGGAGGACAGCGATTCTGAAGAAGGGGATCAAAATTCTGTGAGTGAACTGGAAGTGCCACAGTCATGCACTTACCCACAAAGACAGAGACATCAGCCAAAGATGTTGACTTATAATGAACTGGGAAAACTGACAGTGGTACGGAGAAATGTAGTTCTGAAGGATATCAACTTCCAGCCTGCTTGTGGTCAGAATCTGTGGAGGCCATGGACTTTAATAAACAACAGAATGGTAAACTAAAGACAATCAAATATCACAGAAGAAAAAAAGAGGATAGAAAGAGGAAATAGAAAGAATACATACCTGTGACTTGAGACCTGTGACCTGTAAAGTAAACAAAACAAAAAAAAGAGGTAACAAGATAAAGTGAATAAGTGGCCGAATATTATGGAGTCTGATTACATGGTAAGACTCATCTAATTAAGATGTAACTGTTTACATATATGCTAATATTGCTGGTAGGAATAGTCAGATAAGTGGTAATGTGCAATAGTTAAGAAAATGTAGCACAATAGTGACTGAACCCCCTTTTTCTAGAAAATAAGCCGGCAAGGAGGGAATAACAGATTTCATGCACAGAGTTTAAACAAACTGAGAACCTACCTTTTGTCTCGCAGCAATGTACAGGTCATCCGGAAAACAACTGTTCTAAAGTTGTGGTAAAATGTCGAAGAACATTTTTAAAAGTGGGGGAGGGTGTAGTGGTATGAACTCAAGTAGTCATGTATGTATTGTTTATCATTAATATTATTAGTTGGCATTTGTTATATATGGTTCTTGCGTTAAATGTATATCAAAATATATTTGTATATAGTATTGTGCAATGATGCCAATTTGAACATCACGTAGACCTGTAGACGCTGGCGGGTGACGCTAGAGGGCGATCGTGAGCCGCAGGACATAGAGCTTCAAATGCACATGCAATCACTACTTCAGTGCAGAAGCCCACTTTCACCTCCAAAGCTGAGAACAATGTTCTCCTCCATCTTGCTTTCATCATTCCGAAAGCTCGCTCAATAATTGTGCGGCCTTGTGAATGGCACCGGTTGAACCTCTCCTGCACTGGTCCTTGTAAGGGCATCTTAAATGGTGTGATGACGCAAATGGGTGTATCAATACATGGATACCCACCATCACCAAGAAGAAAATAACCAGGTGGAGGATACTCAGCATTGTAGTAAAGTGGACTGTTTTTAAAAACACGTGTATCATGAACAGATCCTGGGTAGCCAACAAAAATATTCAGAAAACGACCCGTTGAATCACAAACAGCCTGCATTTGTATGCTATAAAACTGTTTGTAATTAAAATAATGCTCTTTATTGCATCCTGGTGGCTTGATCCTGATTTGGCAGCCATCAATTGCTCCAACAGCCTTTTGGAAAGCAGGATGCCTTGCCAGTTTTGCAAATCCATGGCCAACTCCATAAAGTTGGCCTGGGAGAGGATAGCAAATGACCCTGCCTGCTGCCACTACATTCTTTATTTGACGGGCAATTTTATGCACAATTCTGCACACAGTAGATTTTGGAATAGAAAATGTCCGTGATGTAAGGACAATGCATGTGCAAGCCAGTACACAAAAACATGCACTTCCAAGTGCTGTCCCCACCCATGGTCCTGCTGTGTCATTTCCAGAAGAATCTGAATAAGACCATTGATTGATTGTCTGTTGAGACGGTAGTCAGGACGCGTGTCTCTCTCTGCATCAAAATAAATGTGAAGCACTGGCATAGCTCGGTTCAATCCCGTATATCTAATCAAATGGCTGACCTGTAAATCAAAGAATAAAATGACTTAATGCACTAACGACTTTTGACAAGTTATAACGTTTAGCTACAAAGTCAATAACTTTTTTTTCCTTACCCTTTCCTCCATGCATAACATCAGCATTTGTATGCTCGAAAAAAATCTCGTCTTCTACTACGACGTCGGAGCGCAAAAATACGATTTCTCTGCATGGCAAGCCATCTCGCAAACACAATGGTACAAACAAAAACAAAAATAGGCAGCATATTCCCCGAACCTGCAGCTCCTGTCAAAAAACAACCAGACCGTTATTTCCGGCATGACGATCGAGTCTGTCCCAAAAATACCTCTCAATGCGCACTCGTGGACTCACTCTGAGGAAGTCCACAAGTCCGGAGTGTGCCGTTTGGGACAGGGCCTATTAGTCTGGCAGTTTGATGAGAACAAGATTAAATGTAGTTGCAATAAACTCTGTAATAATCCGTACAAATGTATCGGATAGATATAAACTACTATATATTTTGTTGCGCAATGCGCAGGGCTGATTCTAGAGCTAAGAACTGATGGCGCAGCTTGGATCTTTGATTGACCAATCAGCGGAAAGGGGCGTTTTATTCCCGCCCATGTAGAGATCGAATATTCAAACTGTTTATCCATTTTGGTTTTATTGTTTTTCCATTTGGTGGATTAGAACAAAGTGTGATTAAAACAAAAATAAATATATGAAAAAACGACTCGAGATTTGTTTATTTATGCTCATCAGGAGGGTCGAATATGTGATAAATTAATGCTTTTTTCGTTTTTCTGTTTTTTTAAACAAAAACGAAAAAACAAATTATCCGAAGGTACACGGACCCCATAGAAACTAATGGACTGCGATTCGCTTTCACCCAAAATGGCGGAAACGCAGGGCCGCTGCTGGGCGCCGGTGTTTCAATGGAACGTTATATTGACTGTCGCTTCTTTGGTATGAATGAGATCCGGACATAATCCGCCATGATGACGTTATCATGTGACCTACGACGTTATCACAAGCGCAACAACTTAAAAGATATGAGTGACAGGTTTCATTCATCTATCTGTAAATATCTTGATATTGATTGCTTATTTTGTGGACTTGAAGAAACAGCTGCCCAGTAATTTTGTAATTGTAGTACAACTAATATTTTTTGGGTTAATTTAAAGGTCTTATATTTTTAACTACTAATGTGACCCACAGTTTATTTCGTGTTACAAAAACCCAAATTCGCGTAAATATGTTGTTAATTTCTTTGTTTTATATGCAAAATGTTCATCCACTCTCAAAAGTGGCATCTAATCTCCTTTATGTTTTCCTATTTTTCTTGTTGAATTAGCTCTAATTTCACCCCTCAGGCTTATAAATAATAAACAAACAAACAAAAAAAAATAATAAAATGAATACTTATTTATGCATTATGATGATGTATTCAAAGATATATAACCTCGTCATCATGCTTTTTGTCTGTGTATATAATCTCAAACTATGATGTAAACAAACCCATATTTGTTTTTTTGTCATTATTATTGTTCATTGTTAAAGATACAACCATGGTAGATTCCCTGATCTTGTATGTAATTATAGGTCCTGCAATAAAAATAAAGATATGAGCAACAGGTGCAATAACAACTCACAGCACCAGTAACTCCACAACCCTACCTAGTGCGGTTTTCCTCAGTGTTAACAATGTCTGCACAAAGAAGACGTCGGACACCTGCTCGAAGATCTCGCCTTTGGAGAAGTCTGATTTTATACTAAAAAAATGTAAGTATAAACTACTGAAAATTAAGATTACCCCAGAATGAATTGCTTTGCTAGCCCGCCCCAACACTTACACACAATAATAATGATAAATGCTGACCAAAACTTTATTACTTTTCGTTTTACTTCTTTAGTAAAACAAGCAAAATGTAAATTTTTGTCATATGACATAGCTATGCATGAATACACACTAGACAAATACAGCTGATGTGAATACATCTACATTTACAGTCAAGCAATGAATTAATGCATGAATAAATAAAATATATAAAGTTACTGATAATAATAGCATAATTAATAAAAAAAAAGTCAAAGAATTAATAAAAGTAACAATGACAATAAATAAATGCATATACAAGTCAACAAGACATGAAACAAAGCTTCATTCAAACTTGTTACATTTACATTTATTTACATTTGCCACCTGATGTCACCTGATGGAGTTTGGGTTCCTTGCCGCTGTCGCCTTTGGCTTGCTTAGTTGGGGACACTTGACATTTGATATTCAACAGTATTCTTGACATTTAATCAACAGTGCTTCTGATCTGCCTGCATTGACACTATTCTTTAAGAGCTGCTGTGCAGCCAAAATTATGTACCAGTTATCAATGTAAAGCTGCTTTAACACAATCTGCATTGTAAAAAGCGCTATATAAATAAAGGTGACTTGACTTGACTTGACTTATGCATTTGGCAGACGCTTTTATCCAAAGCGACTTACATTGCATTATACTATACATTTGTTCTAACAATCATGTATTTACAGGTGGTGAACCCCACATCCTGCTGCCATCTCAACACAGCTGTGCCCTTTATGTGGCTGACCACCATAAACACCTTCGCCTTTCTTTGCCATCCATCATGTCCCTCACTGCTGCTCTTCTCAATGGGGACATCGTTGATTCAGAGGATGAGGATGAGGAAGACGATGATGATGATGGACCCCTGAACCCCACAACCTTGAAGCAAGAGTGGGAGAAGATGTGCGGGACAATCTGGCTGCCGCTGTGTCTGCTCCAAACATTCTTGTGCTCTCCATGAGCATGACTAAATAAACAGATTAAAACATTTTACAATTCATTCATGTAAGCATTCTGTTTCTTGCCATATTTCATTGCATATTTTTACAATTACAGGCTAATTTTAGTTGTAGCTTCATTACTTTTGTGGTGTAGTGGGCTAAACCACTGAGCTGATAAGCAGAAGGTTGGTGGTTCGATCTCTGCAGCCGTCTCCACTAGTTTGTCCTTGAGCAAGACACTTTACTCCAGGTTACTCCATGGGGATCTGTAAGATAAGAGCACTGTAAGTCACTTTGGATAACAGCATCTGCCAAATGTACAAATGTAAATTTGATTTTTGTAAATCCTTTTTTGTTAGTGTCTGGGGCACAAACGCTCAATAAAGCTGCTTATTTCTTAAGGTACTACTATAATATAAATGCATACATACATTTCATACAATTTCTATTTGGGGGCATAAAGGGTTAGTTCATCCAAACATATAAATTCAGTTATTATTGTAGGGGAAATTTTGAGTTTCTGTATAATTTCCATATGATTTTACTTACATGCTTACGGTTAAATGATTTGTTTTCTCAGAAGTGCTTAAGTATGCATTTTTTGGGTGACAAGTGGAAAAACACTGAAGTGGTAAACATGTTCCTAATATGGTAAAAGAACAGAAGCTTCAGCCTTGGAGGCCAGAGATATAAAAGTAAGGGGAAGCTTTCATTCTTTGTCTCACACTCTGCAGCTACTTGTGTTTCTGTTGACTGTTTGACCTTTCTTGCAAGAAATAAAACTTTCGAAAGACAACTGGATGAGTTTGTCTCTTATGCAGTAAGAGTCCTGTTGATTTTTGCCACAATATTATTTACTCGCCTTCACTCTGTTCAATCCCTGTGTTCATTTTTTTTCATTTTTTTTCTGAACACAAAAGGTGATTTTGGTCAAGTTTTTCCTGCTGGTTTCTGTTCATACAGTATCAGTCAATGGAGCCTGACTTCCAGAAGCTTCATGATATTATTTTATGATGCTTTTGAAGCTTATGAAAATTGGGCTCCATTGTATGAACAGAAACCAGTAGAAAAAGCCTGACCAAAATCACATCCTCAGTGTCCTTTGGTCTTTTTCTAAATGCTCTGGCTGATGCTGGGCTCACTGAGGATGAAGAGACCACAACAAAATCCGGGTCAGATGATGTAATAAGGGCAGGAGGAGTGATGGAGGGTCTCATCCATGGCACTGTCCCATTTCCAGGATCTACTGTGGCTCTCCATCCTCAGTGCTCACACCAGTATGAGGACATTTCACATCCTACAAAAATGCATAATACAAATGCAGTCATTTTAACAGCACAGTGTCATCTGATTTCTGTATTAGAAGTAACAAAATTATCTTACTTCATATTTTTGTTTCAGGTTTTCCTTTTTTTTCTAACAAATGCCGCCATCACCTTTCCTTGCAGGCTCTGCTCCACCACAAAAGCTCTGCAGCAAATGCACAGAAATCAAGAATCAGAAAAGTGCTGTAATAACTCTGTTTGAAATTACAATAATTAAAATAAACTACAACTTAAGATTTAAATAGATTTTGTATTAATTTCTGTAGTATACTCACTCAAAGCCTTTGATGGCATCATTCCTTCATCAGTCTCTCTCCACCGGATAAACACTCGTGTGCTCGTCGTCTGTCCCTGTAACATCCAGACAAGATTCAAGTTTCCTCTGAGATTTATGTGCTCAATACTACATTTACATGTTGATGATGTGTCACTTTTTATCCAATACAAATGTTCCTTGTATTATCAACAGTACTAATGGACTAATACAATAGATAACTTATGTTTATTTTATGTAGATTTATTTATTTACATTATTTTCATTCATGTAAACAGTGTTGACAACAGTGAATTCTACATAATAGTACACACACATCACTCATAGTAATACTTAAAGATGTTCCTGTCAGATGTTAATAAATATTTAGTAAGCAACTTTAAGATGTATATGGTTTAGAATATGTAAATCCACTTTGGAGAATTAAGTTATGTGTGTTTACTAAAGATGCTAGACAAAATCACAAACTGTCTAGCATCTTTACACATTCAGCAGTTTACTCTACAGTAGTTCAACAAATCTGACTTTAACACAAGGAACCGTGTTTTTGGTTTTCAATACTCACATTTAAAAACACCCATGTCGCTTTTCTCCTCCGTGTTCGATTATGACGTATCCTCTCCCGTGGCCTCCTGGGATAGAAAAGTATCTATCGAGGAACACTTCTTTGACGCTTCAGAATCTGGGCAGAAGCAAAGTCCCTTTAAGACAAGTCATTTCACTCGGCGGCCATCTTTGAAACGCCTCTCGGGCATCCAAGTGCAGCTCCCATCTCTTTGAATAAAGTGAAAAAAGTGAAAAAGTGAAATGACATGTGGCCAAGTATGGTGACCCATACTCGGAATTTGTGCTCTGCATTTAACCCATCCAAGTGCACACACACAGCAGTGAACACACACACCGTGAACACACACCCGGAGCAGTGGGCAGCCATTGCTGCGGCGCCCGGGGAGCAGTTGGGGGTACGGTGCCTTGCTCAAGGGTCTCACCTCAGTCTTGGTATTGAGGGTGGGGAGAGCGCTGGACATTCACTCCCCTCACCGACAATCCCTGCCGGACCTGAGACTCGAACCCATGACCTTTGGGTTACAAGTCCGACTCTCTATCCATTAGGCCACGACTGCCCCACGAAAGGTTAGCCTTGTCAGAAGTGGGATTCGAACCCACGCCTCCAGGGGAGACTGCGAATGGGGAAACAACAAATTCTCCAAAGCTGTTTGCCAAGCTTTCGATTAAATTTATTATTTGAAATCACCAATGAAATCTGACAACAACTGTCTCATAATTTTTTTTTCCAAATGCTGGAATCATGACAAAAAAACTGTATTTTTTAGGCTGGATCAAGCTAATGCGCATGTGCAGACCTAAATGCGCGTCTCTTGTGCCTCATTTTGGAGGCGCGCATCTGACTGTTTCTATAGAAACCGGTGCTTCTAACTGCCGCTGCAGAGACGCGATGACTTTACCAGTCAGCGATTAGGCTTGTTTGAGATGAGCAAATTCTGCACAGAACCGATCACCGGTGATAACCGCAAGATGCATGCCGGTTAGAAATGTGTCCGCGGGTGGGCCGCCTTGCTCTGATGTCATGCCGACGTGTGTCAAAAACCTCTCGCGAGGACGAGGCGGCCTCATCAGATTCTGCAGTCGAGCGCAGTTGCTCCACTGACTGCGCTGACCAAAAGCACGATGGGAAACGACTTGCTGACGACATAGCTTAAAGTCCCCGTGAACCGGAAGTTGCAAACGACTTTTCTCCAGTGTTGTGACGTATTTCCAAGTGAAACGGAATATTGAATAGAGGGCAGAGTTTTATTTTAGCGCTCCTCCTCTCCATCACCAGCTCATAGCAGACTAACCGTTGGAGGGGAGTGGTTTAAGCGTTTTCAACCCAAGCCGTCAAACTGATGTCATTAGAGAAGGGCCACTGTTGCAGGGGGGAGGAGCATTTTCAGATTTTGATTAAATATTACGAAGCCAAACTATTTTTTTGTGTGGATTGACTTGCACGGATTAATTGTTCACCACAAAACTAGCAATTTGAGATAACAAAATAAATAAGGTCAATTTTGATTTCATGTGTACTTTAAAGCTTATTGGTTTACACAACCGTGATGTATTGATCTCTTTTAAAATGTTTGATTTTAAAACTCCAATATCATGTTTTTATGTTTTAAAATGTGCAAATATTCCCAAACTCTGACAGTGCGATCTCTCTATGGGTTATGTGATAGTCATTTATAAAAAAATAAAAAAAAAACATATATAATTAAAGTAAAAATAATTGATACACACATCTTTCGAATGGAAATAAATAACAAGTACTTTGGGTGTCTTGTTCATTATGTTTATTTTCATATAAAAGGAACAGAACTTAAATTACATCCAGTTTATCAGCAACACAGCGCACGAGTGTGAATCCCGCGATATCCGCCTTTGATCTCGTAGGTGTCTGATCCACTACGAGAACAGAGAACTGTCCGTCTTGCCTGCGCTTTTTTCACTCCTCCCCTCACTGCAGCCGCCTACTCTCGGCTGAACTTCAGGTGAGGCTAGGCGCATCTCATACAAGCCTATTGGCTTTATTTAGAAGGCGGGACTTATTCCGCCATATTGTGCGTTTCACTTTCTCCCATTCAAAACAATACGAGTGACAATAGGTTTTGTGTTATTCTATAGTCTTTGGCGGAAGCAGTAGGCCATCCGGGAACTTCTTGACTACTCATTTATGATTACTGAGGTTTCGGACATACTTATTCACTCGCCTACTGTCAAGTCAAGTCAAGTCACCTTTATTTATATAGCGCTTTTTACAATGCAGATTGTGTCAAAGCAGCTTTACATTGATAACTGGTACATAATTTTGGCTGCACAGCAGCTCCTCAAAGAATAGTGTCAATGCAGGCAGATCAGAAGCACTGTTGATTAAATGTCAAGAATACTGTTGAATATCAAATGTCAAGTCAAATGTCAAGTGTCCCCAACTAAGCAAGCCAAAGGCGACAGCGGCAAGGAACCCAAACTCCATCAGGTGACATCAGGTGGCAAACAGGTGGCAAACAAGTGGCAAATAGGTGTTAAAATGGAGAAAAAAAAACTTGGGAGAAACCAGGCTTAGTCGGGGGGCCAGTTCTCCTCTGGCGAACAGTGCTTTGTTACGAATCAGGTTGCTATCATAAGTCTGATAGGATCGCACAAATCAAAGTGTTTATTTCAGTTCCATCCAGTTGAGGATCGTATTCATCACGCCGGTATGGACGGTTTGTTGAGGAACTGTGCTACTGGCTGTCGTGTCGATGAGGCCTTCACGATGGATGATCTAGTCGACTCGATCTCTGCTGATACTTCAGGGCTGCGTTGTGGTCATGTCATGGCTCCGGTCCTTGGTCTCAGCTGAATACGGCCCGGATCCGGTTGACTATGGTAAACCTCGGGATAAACAGAAAGACTAATAATAGCATAGATGCCATTCTTTTTCAGATGTAACGAGTACATCTGGTGTTATAGAAAGTGTTCCTGGTTCCGGCTGACCTATTTTATGCAGCCTAATAATCCTTTAACGGATTTGAAAATATAAATTGATAATGTGTTATGTGTATGCCAGGTTAAAGAGATACGTTTTTAGTCTAGATTTAAACTGACAGAGTGTGTCTGCATCCCGAACAATGCTAGGAAGATTGTTCCAGAGTTTAGGTGCCAAATAGGAGAAGGATCTACCGCCTGCGGTTGATTTTGATATTCTAGGTATTATCAGCTGGCCTGAATTCTGAGATCGCAATAAACGTGAAGGACTATAATGCATTAAGAGCTCGCTTAGGTACTGGGGAGCTAAACCATTTAGTGCTTTGTAAGTAATTAGCAAGATTTTAAAATCTATACGATGTTTAACAGGAAGCCAATGCAGTGATGACAGAACTGGGCTAATATGGTCATACTTCCTAGTTCTAGTAAGAACTCTAGCTGCTGCATTTTGTACGAGCTGTAGTTTATTTATCAAGCGGGAGGAACAACCACCCAGTAGAGCGTTACAGTAATCTAGCCTTGAGGTCATGAACGCATGAACTAACTGTTCTGCATTTTTCATTGAGAGCATATGTCGTAGTTTAGATATATTTTTAAGATGGAAGAATGCGGTTTTACAGATGCTAGTAACATGGCCTTCAAATGAAAGATTGGTATCAAAGAGCACACCCAGGTTCCTAACTGACGACGAAGACTTAACAGAGCAGCCATCAAGTGTTAGACAGTATTCTAGGTTATTGCGTGAAGAAGTTTTCGGTCCAAAAATTAGAATCTCTGTTTTTTCTGAATTTAGTAGTAGGAAATTACTGGTCATCCAGTTTTTTATATCAGCTATACATTCTGTTAATTTAGCGAATTGGTAAGTTTCGTCAGGGCGCGAAGAGATATAGAGCTGAGTATCATCAGCGTAACAATGAAAACTAACGCCATGCTTCCTAATGATATCTCCCAAGGGTAGCATGTACAGAGTGAAAAGCAACGGTCCTAGTACTGAGCCTTGCGGTACTCCATATTTAACTTGTGATTGATATGACATCTCATCGTTTACTACTACAAACTGATAACGGTCAGATAAGTATGATTTGAACCATGCCAATGCAATTCCACTAATGCCAACATAGTTTTCGAGTCTATTTAGAAGAATATTGTGATCAATAGTGTCAAATGCAGCACTAAGATCCAGTAACACTAATAGAGAGATACAACCACGATCTGATGATAAGAGCAAATCATTAGTAACTCTAATGAGAGCAGTCTCAGTACTATGGTACGGTCTAAATCCTGACTGGAAATCCTCACAGATACTATTTCTTTCTAAAAAGGAACATAGTTGTGATGAAACTGCCTTTTCTAGTATTTTTGACAGAAAAGTGAGATTTGAAATCGGCCTGTAATTGACTAATTCTCTAGGATCAAGTTGTGGTTTTTTAATAAGAGGTTTAATAACAGCCAGCTTAAAAGTTTTTGGTACGTATCCTAGTGATAAAGATGAATTAACAATATTAAGAAGAGGATCTATGACCTCTGGAAGCATCTCTTTCAATAGCTTAGTCGGTATAGGGTCTAACATACATGTGGATGATTTTGATGATTTAACAAGTTTAGACAATTCTTCCTCTCCTAAAGCAGTAAATGAATTGAATTTTTCTTCAGGGACACTACAATGCACTGTCTGACACAATACTGTAGTAGACGGTTGCATGGTTATAATTTTTTCTCTAATATTATCAATCTTGCAAGTAAAGAAGTTCATAAAGTCATTACTGCTGTGCTCTTTGGAAACATCAGAAGTTGAAGCTTTATTTCTTGTTAATTTAGCCACTGTATCAAATAAATACCTAGGGTTGTGTTTATTTTCTTCTAAAAGTTTTGAAAAATAGGCAGATCTAGCAGTTTTTAAGGCCTTTCTGTACTCAATCATTCTCTCTCTCCACGAAATGCGAAATACTTCTAGTTTTGTTTTCTTCCAGCTGCGCTCCATTTTTCTAGCTGCTGTTTTTAGGGCCCGAGTGTGCTCATTGTACCATGGCGTTGGATTAATTTCCTTAATCTTTTTTAAACGCAAAGGAGCAACTGAGTCTAATGTGCTGGAAAAGACAGAGGCAATAGTTTCTGTTGCAACATCGAGGTCTTCTAAGCTGTCTGGTATGCTAAGGCGATGAAACTGATCAGGAAGATTATTTATAAAGTGATTTTTATTGGTAGAAGTGATGGTTCTACCATATTTATGGCAGGGAGGCAGTTTAGCCGCTTTAACTAAATGTAGTATACACGAGACTAGATAATGATCTGAGATGTCGTCACTCTGCTGCAGAATTTCAACGGCATCAATATTGATTCCATGTGACAATATTAGATCTAAAGTATGATTACGACAATGAGTGGGTCCTGACACGTGTTGTCTAACACCAGTAGAGTTTAGAATGTCTGTAAATGCCAATCCCAATGAGTCTTTTTTATTATCTACATGGATATTAAAATCACCAACAACAAGGACTTTATCTGCAGCTAGTACTAATTCTGATAGAAAATCGGCAATTTCTTTGATAAAGTCTGTATGGTGTCCTGGTGGCCTGTATACAGTAGCCAGCACAAATGTCAACTTACATAATGTTACGTAAAGCACCATCACTTCGAAGGAATTATATTTGAAAGACTTCTGGCTGATACTGTAAATATTACTATAAATTACAGCAACACCTCCCCCTTTGTCTTTCTGTCGAGGATTGTGTCTATAATCATAACCTTGAGGGCTAGACTCATTTAAAGTAATGTAATCGTCCGGTTTTAGCCAGGTTTCTGTCAAACACAGCACATCTAGATTATTGTCTGTGATAATATCTTTCACAATAAGTGCTTTTGAAGAAAGTGATCTAATATTTAACAACCCAAGCTTTATCATTTGTTTATCATTATTATCTCTATTTTTTATTTGTTGAACATCAATTAAATTTTTACCATTAAATGGGTTTGGAAGTTTTTTGTTTTTACTAATTCGGAGTACAGACACAGTCTCTATGTGATAATATCTTGGTGCGAGAGTTTCTATGTGTTGGGAATTATCTGACTTCTGTAACGTGAGGCAGCTAGCAGACGGTCGGTTTAGCCAGTCTGTCTGCTTCCTGTCCTGGGCCCCAGTTTGTCATGTTTTAGTTCTAAGACTATGTGCCATATTACTAGAGAGAAGAGCAGCACCATCCCGAGAGGGATGAATACCATCTTTTTTCAACAGGTCAGGTCTGCCCCAAAAACTTTTCCAATTCTCTATGAAACCTATATTATTCTGCGGACACCACTTAGTTAGCAGATTATCATCACTCAATGGCTGGTTGTCTATCTCATCACTCCTACGAACAGGAAGGGGACCAGAGCAAATTACTTCTCCTGACATTGTACTTGCGAGTTCACACACCTCTTTAATGTTAATTTTAGTGATCTCCGACTGGCGAAGTCGAACATCATTTGTGCCGACGTGAATAATAATTTTAGAGTATTTACGGTTAGCATTAGCCAGCACTTTTAAATTTGCTTTGATGTCAGGTGCTCTGGCTCCCGGCAAACATGTGACTATGGTAGCTGGTGTCTCGATTTTCACGTTCCGTGTAATAGAATCGCCAATAACTAGGGCACTTTCAACAGGATTCTCAGTGGGTGCGTCACTGAGTGGGGAGAACCTGTTTGATGTTCTTACTGGAACGGAAGAGTGGTGTTTTCCACGGCTAGGCCGCCTCACCGTTACCCAAGTGCCCTGTTGCGCGGGCTCTACAGCCGGAACCGAACAATGTACAGAGTTCACTAAGCTAGTCGCATCCAAAACAGTATCTGAAGCCCCACCATTCTTACTATCCTCAATTAAAGTTTGGATGCGTGTCTCTAATTCTGAGATTCTCTCTGTCAGCCTGACTATTTCCCTACATTTATGACATGTAAATCCCTCGTCGCTGACAGAGAGAGCTATACTGAACATGTGACAAACTGAACACGAGATAACACTGCGAAAGGATGACATGACTCACCGTGTTTGTAGACTGATCCGAGTTACCACAGCTGTTTGATGAACGCGTTGAAAAAGGAGCGCGCGAGACTGATGACAAGTTAACAAGCTAGCGAGATGCAAACGCGTTGTAACAGCGATTTAGATTCAAAGATTACAAGCTACCGACGTCAGATTAATGTGGTAGGCAATAACAATAATATAAGCAACAATGAATAAAAGTAAGAGATTCAATAAAAGTAAGAGAAAACAAAGCTATACGGAGACGCAAAACACCAGCAGCGAGGCAGAGGCAGACAGGAGCAATCAATATACTGCTTTTCCTCTACTATATATTAGAGAAGTAGGCGGCTTCGGACGCAATTTAAGTAGACGCACGTCCGAATCTCGCGAGAATTATGTCACCAAGGTCATTTTCACCTACTATTTTTTGACTACTAATGGGCTGTTCACACCAGACGCGACTTGCGCGAATAAATCGCGCTATTCGCACGTTGTTGGACGCTTGAACATTTTGAGTTTACTCGCTTCATTCGCGCGTGACATTCGCTTCATGAGAGGGGCTCTCCCCCTTCTTTAAATATGTGTCCCAGACTCTTCCACACACTTCCTCTTAATAAATACACAACTCGTCAGCGGGAAAGTAGTTACGGCGAATAAGCTCAATTTGCTGGCTTTAGCTAGCTTGTAGTCTCAATATTTATATAGCTAGCTCAAATTGAGTAAAGAGCGTTTTTTTTACAACTTACCAGATTGTCCAACCTCACTCACTTTCTTCCAAGCAAGATCATTTTTATTCCTGTTTCTATAAAAGTATGAAGATGTATCTTACAGCGACGAAGATTCTGTCCTCCATTGTTGTTTTGGATTTCTGCCTCCGTCACTACTAGAGCAAGCTCCTGATTGGTTAACGCGGCGTGAATTTTCGCCAAAGTTCAGATTTTTCAATATGCGCGATTCGCGCAAATTACGCGTTACGCGCATCAAGCGCCCGAAACGCTCAATCCGCGCTGCCTCATTCGCGCGAATCGCGCCGCAGGATGTCTATTCGCGTCTTTGCATTGACAAATCACTCGTGCTTAACGCTTCATTCGCGTCTGATGTGAACGCACCATGACGCGACTTGCGCGAATAAAACGCGCTATTCGCGCGTAGTTGGACGCTTGGACATTTTGAGTTTACTCGCTTCATTCGCGCGTGAAATTCACTTCACAACAGACGTGAATTCGCATCATGAGAGGGGCTCTCCCGCTCCTTCTTTCTGCACATTTCCTCTGAATAAACACAACTCGTCAGCGGGGAAATAGTTGTAAATTACAGCGAATAAGCTCAATTGGTCGGCTTGAGTGTATTCTCAATATGTATATATAGCTCAAATTGAGTAAAGACCGTTTTTTACAACTTACCAGATTGTCCGACCTCCTCACTCACTTTCTTTCAAGCAAGATCCTTATTTCTGTTTCTGTAAAAGTATGAAGATGTACAGCGACTATGATTTTGTCCTCCATTGTTGTTTCGGATTCCTGCCTCAGCTTGCTGTGCCACGTCACTACTAGAGCAAGCTCCTGATTGGTTAACGCGGCGCGAATTTTCGGCAAAGTTCAGATTTTTCAACTTGCGCGCTTCGCGTCAAACGCCCGAAAAGCTCAATTCGCGCCGCATCATTCGCGCAAATCGCTTCATTCGCGCAGCCTCATTCGCGCCAATCGCGCTGCAGGATGTCTATTCGCGTCTTTGCATTGACTTAACATGTAAATCACTCGCGCTTAGCGCTTCATTCGTGTCTGGTGTGAACGCACTTCGGACATAAGTTTATTCACTCGCCTACTGTTTCCCCCCTCTGGCTGCGTCCGAAAACTGGAAAATGCTGCCTTCGGAGGACACATTTCATAGGAAGGCATCAAGGCATATCCGAATCCAATGTTAGCTTCACTTCCTCTCTCATGAGATTTTTTTAAGGCAGCATAGATGTATCCTTCCCTGCCTTTGATATCCCACAATCCTGTGCTTTCCATTCTGTGACAGTTGAGCTAGAAAAATAAAGTTGGCGTCCAAAAGTTGCGTTTGCTGGTCAGTTTGTGTGTAAATGTACGTTTTTGACCAACATTTTCCAATTATGCACATGCTACATCAGTGTGGTTTCGAGACATTCTACACTATAGAGTGGATGTGTTTGACTGCCTGCCTGCAGTCCAGATCTGTCTCTTATTGAAAATGTATGGCCCATCATGAACAAAAATAACGCTCTGTTAAGAGCCACCCACAATACTCACAGAAAAACATGTATTATTTTCATGTGTAAAGGAAATACTTTACACAGACAGAAATACTTCTTCTTCATCTTTACTAATTCTCATGTTGTTCCAAACTCTTTTGACCTCATTTCTTCTGTATGATCTTCTTATATTGTTCGTATAATTAATCTTACTACCAACGTTTCACTCTTATATATATATACAGGTCCTTCTCAAAAAATTTGCATATTGTGATAAAGTTCATTATTTTCCATAATGTAATGATAAAAATTAAACTTTCATATATTTTAGATTCATTGCACACCAACTGAAATATTTCAGGTCTTTTATTGTTTTAATACTGATGATTTTGGCATACAGCTCATGAAAACCCAAAATTCCTATCTCAAAAAATTAGCATATCATGAAAAGGTTCTCTAAACGAGCTATTAACCTAATCATCTGAATCAACTAATTAACTCTAAACACCTGCAAAAGATTCCTGAGGCTTTTAAAAACTCCCAGCCTGGTTCATTACTCAAAACCGCAATCATGGGTAAGACTGCCGACCTGACTGCTGTCCAGAAGGCCATCATTGACACCCTCAAGCGAGAGGGTAAGACACAGAAAGAAATTTCTGAACGAATAGGCTGTTCCCAGAGTGCTGTATCAAGGCACCTCAGTGGGAAGTCTGTGGGAAGGAAAAAGTGTGGCAAAAAACGCTGCACAACGAGAAGAGGTGACCGGACCCTGAGGAAGATTGTGGAGAAGGACCGATTCCAGACCTTGGGGGACCTGCGGAAGCAGTGGACTGAGTCTGGAGTAGAAACATCCAGAGCCACCGTGCACAGGCGTGTGCAGGAAATGGGCTACAGGTGCCGCATTCCCCAGGTCAAGCCACTTTTGAACCAGAAACAGCGGCAGAAGCGCCTGACCTGGGCTACAGAGAAGCAGCACTGGACTGTTGCTCAGTGGTCCAAAGTCATTCGGAAATCAAGGTGCCAGAGTCTGGAGGAAGACTGGGGAGAAGGAAATGCCAAAATGCCTGAAGTCCAGTGTCAAGTTCCCACAGTCAGTGATGGTCTGGGGTGCCATGTCAGCTGCTGGTGTTGGTCCACTGTGTTTTATCAAGGGCAGGGTCAATGCAGCTAGCTATCAGGAGATTTTGGAGCACTTCATGCTTCCATCTGCTGAAAAGCTTTATGGAGATGAAGATTTCGTTTTTCAGCACGACCTGGCACCTGCTCACAGTGCCAAAACCACTGGTAAATGGTTTACTGACCATGGTATTACTGTGCTCAATTGGCCTGCCAACTCTCCTGACCTGAACCCCATAGAGAATCTGTGGGATATTGTGAAGAGAAAGTTGAGAGACGCAAGACCCAACACTCTGGATGAGCTTAAGGCCGCTATCGAAGCATCCTGGGCCTCCATAACACCTCAGCAGTGCCACAGGCTGATTGCCTCCATGCCACGCCGCATTGAAGCAGTCATTTCTGCAAAAGGATTCCCGACCAAGTATTGAGTGCATAACTGAACATAATTATTTGAAGGTTGACTTTTTTTGTATTAAAAACACTTTTCTTTTATTGGTCGGATGAAATATGCTAATTTTTTGAGATAGGAATTTTGGGTTTTCATGAGCTGTATGCCAAAATCATCAGTATTAAAACAATAAAAGACCTGAAATATTTCAGTTGGTGTGCAATGAATCTAAAATATATGAAAGTTTAATTTTTACATTATGGAAAATAATGTAACTTTATCACAATATGCTAATTTTTTGAGAAGGACCTGTATATATATTTCCCTTTCGAGGGAACTCACACTGCGTCCCGAAGGGGGCGCTATGGGAACGCCCTCAGCGTGAAAGCGTCTGATGCACGTGTGTCAACTAGTCCAATGGCGAGAGTGAACGTCACCGGCGGGTGACGTCACGACCAGGAAAGTATAAATACACATCCGGAAAGACCGGCTTCAGCTTTTGTGCCTCAGCAAAGCGCTCTGTGTTAAACTGTCTCTGTCTATTTATTGTTGTTTGTCCTCAAGCATTATATATATTCTAGACAGGAGCTTATTGGCGAGCAAATAGCAACTTGAGTCGTGTGTGCTTCCCTGCCCTCGCTACTATACGAGTGGGGATACACGCGATTCATCTGTTGTTTGTTTGAGAGCAGAGCATGCACGCCAGTTCTTGTGAGATCTGACAGTGCTCATTCATAATTTCCCGATGTGATGCACTATCGAGATTTTTAGCTCTGCTCTTCTTGGCTTTTTTCTCGAGGGAATAAAGTCTTAAGCAATAAAGAATCTATGGCCTTGGATCAAGCGTTTGCCGAGGTGACGCGTTGATTACGGGTCTGCAAACTGCAACAAGATTCTAGTGGCTCTCATCTCGCGTCTGCCGAGGCGACGCGTAGATTTCGAGTCTGCAAACTGCAATAAAGAATCTAGTGGCACGGATCTCGCATCTGCCGAGGCGATGCGTAGATTTCGTGTCTGCAAACTGCAACAAGATTCTAGTGGCTCTGATCTCGCGTCTGCCGAGGCAACGCGTAGATTTCGAGTCTGCAAACTGCAATAAAGAATCTAGTGGCACGGATCTCGCATTAATATCAAAGAGTCACTCTCATGGTACATGTTTCTCTCACAGGCTGGGGAGTGGTAATGGAAGGCCGCTCAGCTCAAGGGCTGTTGAGGAGTCATCATCTTTCGTGGCACATAATTGCCTGGAGATGATGGCGGTCTTCAATGCGTTGAAGTTCTTCCTCCCAGACCTGAGAGGTCATCGAGCTGTCTGGACAGACAATTCATCGATGGTCTCTTATATAAATCAACAGGGGGGTTTGCGTTTGCGCCCACTATCTGGCGCACCAGATCCTCCTGTGGTCCCTGGGGAAGATGCTCTCCTTGAGAACAAACTTATTTCAGGGACCTAGAATATAGGAGCAGACATCCTGTCGAGGCAGGGGCTGAGGCCAGGGGAATGGAGACTTTACCCCAAGGCGGTGAAGCTCATATGGGAGATTTATAGCCACGTGAAGGTGGATCTTTCGCGTCTCAGGATACGACGCGCTGTCCACTGTGGTTATCCCTTACGCATCTAGTTCCTCTTGGACTGGATGCCATGGTACAGACGTGGCCGAGGCTACGTCTGTATGTTTTTCCCCCAATTGTTCTGCTCCCAGGAGTTCTGGACAAAATTCGCCGGGAAGGGATAAGTCTACTACTAGTAGCGCCTTACTGGCCAAGTCGGATATGGTTCTTGGACCTCGTGTCTCTCCTCGACGGCTCTCCCTCGGAGATTCCNGGTTATCCCTTACGCATCTAGTTCCTTTTGGACTGGATGCCATGGTACAGACGTGGCCGTGGTCTTTTCCCCCAATTGTTCTGCTCCCAGGAGTTCTGGACAAAATTCGCCGGGAAGGGATAAGTCTACTACTAGTAGCGCCTTACTGGCCAAGTCGGATATGGTTCTTGGACCTCGTGTCTCTCCTCGACGGCTCTCCCTCGGAGATTCCGATCAGGAGAGACCTATCTCAGGAGACGGGCTTGATTTTTCACCCCGCCCAGAAGTATTGAACCTGTGGGTTTGGCCCCTGAGGGGGCCCAACTCATAGTATCTGGTCTCTCAACCGAGGTGGTGGTGACCATACTTTACTCCAGAACTCCAGCCACAAGGAAACTATCCTCATATTTCTGTGTACCGTGTCCCTGTGGATGGTACAATTGTAGGGTATAACCCTTTGAGGTATTGTTTCCTTCGTGGCACTCTGAGGCTGAGGCCTGCAATATGCACTAGGGTTCCTGCTTGGGAGTTGGTCTTTGTGTTGGAAGGCTATCTGCAGCTCCATTTGAGCCGCTTGATTCTGTCTCAGAAAATTTCTGAAGTTTCCTTGCATTTCTTCCCTAAAAGAGTAGGAGACCTTCAGGCCCTATCTGTATCCCCTACGTGCCTTGAGTGTGCACCGGGGATGGTCAAAGTATTCCTTTACCCTACTGGGTTAAATACCTAAGGGTCTGGCCAATATGCCACGGCCTATAGTGTTGCAAGCTTTCTGTCCTCTGTTCTCAGATCCAGACCAGGAAAAGTTGAATCTTGTGTGTCCAGTGTGAGCACTGGACACCTAATTTCCACTCAGCTGCCCTGTGGAGAACGTCAGATCAACTGTTTGTTTGGACTGCGCAATTAGGGGTCTCCCTGCATCCATACAAATGGTTAGCAAGTGGATAGTTGAGACTATATCACTTGCGTATGAGGTCTCTGGTCAGCAGTGTCCACTGTCTGTCAGAGCTCGCTCTACTAGGAGTATTGATTCTCGCCACTCATGTTTGTGAGATTTATCTCAACCTGGATGCAGCTCCAGGCTCATCAGTGCTCTCGTCTTAGTGTGCCACAGTTTCACACGGACAGGCATTTTGGAATTATGTCGTTTTTGGGATATCGTTCCCATAGCGCCCCCTTCGGGACGCAGTGTGAGTTCCCTCGAAAGGGAACGTCTCAGGTTATGACTATAACCATAGTTCCCTGAGAGAGGGAACGAGACACTGCGTCGCGTTGCCATACTCCCTGCATCCCTGTGATCGATTTGCTTCGGCAGTTTAAGCTGAAGCCGGTCTTTCCGGATGTGTATTTATACTTTCCTGGTCGTGACGTCACCCGCCGGTGACGTTCACTCTCGCCATTGGACTAGTTGACACACGTGCATCAGACGCTTTCACGCTGAGGGCGTTCCCATAGCGCCCCCTTCGGGACGCAGTGTCTCGTTCCCTTTCTCAGGGAACTATGGTTATAGTCATAACCTGAGATGATTTTTTTTTAACTGTTATATTCAACAATACCTATGCACTCAGTTTAACCATTATTATGGTATGCTTTTTAAACAGTACTGATTGAAGAAGTTCCCATATTTATAGAGTACATGCTGGCAGCTTCTTGTTATATATATATACAGTTGTGGTCAGAATTATTGGCACCCTTGGTAAATATGATCAAAGACGACTATAAAAATAAATCTGCATTGTTTATCCTTTTGATCTTTAATTCATAAAATTAGCAAACATCTAACCTTTCATTGAAGGAAAAGAATTGAAAGTGGGGGGAAAATCACATTATGAAATAAATGTTTTTCTCCAAAACACGTTGGCCACAATTATTGGCACCACTAGAATTTTTTAGGAGTAAAATATCTCTGAAGTATATTCTCATTCATATTTACATTTTTTAGCACCCCAGGGTGATCATGAACATGAAATTTTCCNCACGCTGAGGGCGTTCCCATAGCGCCCCCTTCGGGACGCAGTGTCTCGTTCCCTCTCTCAGGGAACTATGGTTATAGTCATAACCTGAGACGATTTTTTTTTAACTGTTATATTCAACAATACCTATGCACTCAGTTTAACCATTATTATGGTATGCTTTTTAAACAGTACTGATTGAAGAAGTTCCCATATTTATAGAGTACATGCTGGCAGCTTCTTGTTATATATATATACAGTTGTGGTCAGAATTATTGGCACCCTTGGTAAATATGATCAAAGACGACTATAAAAATAAATCTGCATTGTTTATCCTTTTGATCTTTAATTCATAAAATTAGCAAACATCTAACCTTTCATTGAAGGAAAAGAATTGAAAGTGGGGGGAAAATCACATTATGAAATAAATGTTTTTCTCCAAAACACGTTGGCCACAATTATTGGCACCACTAGAATTTTTTAGGAGTAAAATATCTCTGAAGTATATTCTCATTCATATTTACATTTTTTAGCACCCCAGGGTGATCATGAACATGAAATTTTCCAGCCATGTCTTTCTGTTCCACAGGAGTATAAACATGAGGAAACACAAAGGCCAAATTCCCTTAATCATTCATCACAATGAGTAAAACCAAAAAATATAGTTCTGATGTGCAGGAAAAGATTGTTGAGCTTCACAAAATAGAAAGTGGCTGTAAGAAAATAGCTAAAGCATTGAAAATCCCCATTTCCACCATCAGGGCAATAATTGACAAGTTCCAATTAACTAAAAATTTTACAAATCTGCCTGGAAGAGGACCCGTGTCTAAATTGTCCTAATGTGCGGTAAGGAGGAAAGTTTGAGTGGTCAAAGACTCTCCAAGGATCACAGCTGGAGAATTGCAGAGATTAGTTGAGTCTTGAGTCTCAGAAAGCATAAAAAAAATTATCAAACAGCACCTACATCCCCACAAGTTGTTCGGGAGGATTTCAAGAAAATCCTCTGCTCTCATCCAGAAACAATCTCCAGCATATTCAGTTGTCAGACAAGACTGGAACTTCAAACGGAACCGGCTTCTATAGTCAGATGAAACTAAAAAAAGAGCTTTTTGGCAGCAAACCCACTAGATGGGTTTGGTGCACACATGGTTAAAAAGTACCCCCATGTCCACGGTTCAATATACTGCTGGATCTTTAATGATGTGGGCCTATTTTTTTGCTGGAGGTCCTGGACATCTTGTTCAGATACATGGTATCATGGATTCTATCAAATACCAACAGATTCGTTTCTGTTAGAAATCCAATAATTGGCCTTGGTTGGATCTTTTATCAGGATAATGATCCAAAACAAACATCAAAACCAACACAAAAATGTGTCACTGAGCACAAAATGAAGCTTCTGCCAGTCCCCTGACCTGAATCCTAAAGAAAATGAGTATAGTGAACTGAAGAGAAGAAGCACCAACGTGGAGCTGGGAATCTGAAGGATCTGGAGAGATTCTGCATGAAGGAATGGTCTCTGATCTCTTGTCAGGTGTTCTCCAAACTCATCAGGCATTATAGAAGAAGACTCAGAGCTGTTATCTTGGCAAAAGGAGGTTGCAAAAACTATTGAATAAAAGGGTGCCAATAATTGTGGCCAACGTGTTTTGGAGAAAAACATTTATTTCATAATGTGATTTTCCCCCCACTTTCAATTCTTTTCCTTCAATGAAAGGTTTAGATTTTTGCAAATTTTATGAATTAAAGATCAAAAGGATAAACAATGCAGATTTATTTTAGTCATCTTTGATCATATTTACCAAGGGTGCCAATAATTCTGACCACAACTCTATTATATATATATATATATATACACACACACACACACACACACATCAAAAGACTAAAGCTCTTAAAGATCACAAGTCCCATGCATTAAAGGATTAGTTCACTTTCAAATAAAATTTTCCTGATAATTTACTCACCCCCATGTCATCCAAGATGTTCATGTCTTTCTTTCTTCAATCGAAAAGAAATTAAGGTTTTTGATGAAAACATTCCAGGATTATTCTCCTTATAGTGGACTTCAACCATCCAAATGGTTGAAGGTCAAAATTACAGTTTCAATGCAGCGTCAAAGGGCTTAAACGATACCAGACGAGGAATAAGGGTCTAAGCTAGCGAAACGATCTATCATTTTCGGAAAAAATGTAAATGTGTATATAAAAAAAAAATTGGGGGGTGGGGGGTAACTTTGCATTTGTTCAGCCCACTTTAACTACTCCGATACCACAGCAGAAACTCCTAGCCTAACTATTACATTATTAAAGACAAGTGAACAGACTGTAAAAAGAACAAATACTGTACACCAATTACAAGCATAGATAAATACAACATAAAGTTACAAATAAAGTATAAGGTCCAACTGTAATATTAATTTTCATGTACAGAAATGTAATAATTAAATATAAAATGACACTACTCTATATTAAATGTATACAGTGAACAATCTTTGTTAAAGCTGTGTTTTGTTGTTTGATTTACATGACAGACAACAGCAGGTATTTATAGGATGCTGTCACTTTAAGAGTAAGACCCCATGCACGCACACATCCGATAGATACACATCTGAATTCTCACCTCGTTCAAATAAGACATAACCGAATGTATTTACGAGAATACTTGCAGAGAGGGCTATTTTGTCTGACATAATGTGTGTATGTGTCTATCCAAGTGCATTGAGGACACGAAAGAGAAATCAATTTGGAGTTCGCCAGCTCTCTGAAACACACCTCTCTCTCTCTGTGTGTGTGCGTCTGTGCACACCAATAACAGCGTGGCGTGCGATACCGAATTAAATCCTCTTTTGCCTCTTCTAATGCTAGAATGGTTTTATATCTATTTAATGTGTAAACTAGCAAGACAAAACACGTGCAAATGATAACCTTTCACTCTATTGCGGTGAAACTTGCAATTGATCCGCGAATCACATTCGTGCCGAACCGTGGGGCTTGGTCCGTACGGATCACTGATCAACAATGATCCGTGTAACCACTATTTGTTTATATAAAGCATACACATTTAAAAAATTTTTCGAAAATGACCGATCGTTTCGCTAGATAAGACCCTTATTCCTCGTCTGGTATCGTTTAAAGCCCTTTGAAGCTGCACTGAAGAAAGAAAGAAAGAAAGACAGACATGAACATCTTGGATGACATGGGGGTGAGTAAATTATCAGGAAAATTTTATTTGAAAGTGAACTAATCCTTTAATTCAGCTGTTTCCAAATGTAATGTACAGCTTCAGTAACAAATTTGCTAATATAAACAGTACTGTTGAGGACATAGACATAGATGGAACATGGAAACATAGATGGAAGACACAAATTACTGAAATGAAATGGTCACAGTAACTGTATTTATTTATTTATTTAGAAATGTCATATTTTTAAATAAAAATCCACAGGTAATCATAAAAAAATTATTAAAAAGGCATGCCTGAATGTGAACATAAAACACAAGTAGATCTGAATAAACCAAAAATTATTTAATTTTACTTGTAGGCACCACTCTAAATAACTGCCCTATTACTTCCCACCTCAGCCTCATAAAGAAGAAAATGCATATTAAATTTTACCTCCTACTGGGAGCCTTTTGAGGACTGGGAGAATGCTTTGTAGAAAAAGCTCATCTTCGTCATAATTTTGTGCTGCATGTGGAGCAGAGCTAGATGCACTCTCTACTACTGAGAGCATATGTTCTTCAAAGCATGACATTTTGTCCTTTCTAACTCGTTTTCTTTGAGGCTGTGGTAGGTAGGGGAGACCGACTGCCTGGCTGACTATAAGAACATTCCTCTGGTTGGGTGCTTCTGCCAAAGCCTGTAGCAGGGGGTCCTGGGGACTGACTGCACTGAGCAATGTGAGAAGACACAGGGGAACCTGTCCAACTAGACACACTGATAGGGTAGCTGGGACAGCATCCCATATTAAACTGACTGCCTAGGCACTCTAGTGGATGTTGACTGGCAGGGCATTCTGTTCTGCGTTTGTATTCCAGTGTGCACTGGCTGTCCTTAAATTCCGATGTGATCTGGTTGTCCTGGAATTCTGGTGTGATCTGGCTGGATGGGCTATCTTCTTTAAACTGGATGCCTGGGCACTCTGAAAGTGGTGTATCAGTGGCAGAGGGTTGAAGGACTCTTGGCATGTTGCTTGAGCTCTCCTTGAACTCTAGGAATGGGGTTAAAAAGCTCATAATAGCAGAATATTTCCACTGTTTATGAACCCTATAACCCTGCTCCTTTCCTGCTGGCCTCCTTCTCTCTATTCTTATTCTTTTTGAATGCATCTCTTAATCCTTTCCATTTTTTTTGCAAACATCAGCTATATGAACAAATGTAATGGTTAAATCACTCAAAAATTAAATTCTGTCAAATTGTCATGGAACATTTACTACAAAGGATACATTTACTTAAAACGCAAATTGACAAGATTTAAGATAAGTCTTGTTTTTAGATAAATTTAGCAAAATTAACAGAGGTTTATTGTTTAAATAAGACAAAATAAACAAGTTTTCCCTTTGATTTAAGTGTATTTTTTCTTACTGTAATGCCAGGTTATTTCTTGTTTTATGCATGTGATAAGTTTCACAAAGTTGTTTTTTGACACATGTGAACAGCTGTTTAGAGATGACTGTTTTATGTCCTTTAAAAGCAAGTGATATTAATTGGAATTTTGTGAATCTAAATATGTATTCAGAAACAAAAACAAGTCTGATCTGGTACTGCTGAGAACCATTTTTTTCTTATTGAAATAAAGTAGTCTAAAAACACAAAGAATTAGTAATTGACTGCCATTCACACTGTTCAAAATGTGTCCTCAGGTGCATTTTTTAAATATATTTTTACTTTAGGTGAAACATCTTGTATGGAAGTAAATTAATGCCAAATGTTTTTGAAATAAAAAGCTTGTTGAATTGCACTAATTGAAAAAAAAATATGCATTACATTAGCTGTGCTTGCATTTTTAATGTATTGTATTTTTAAGGCTGCATTTTTATGGGCTGAAATTCAACATGGTCGTATATATTTAAGCTGTGAATATTTCAATTAAAAATATTTCACACACATTTTCATTATTAAAAATTCAATAATTTATATTCACCTTTCAGATTTCACTTCCAAAATATTCATTCTGTTTAAAAATACAACCTATATATTTCGACTAGCAATTTTCAGTCCATTTTATTTCGCTTTACAAATTCGCTTCCACAAATTCAGTGGTTCAAATTCGGCAGAAAATTCAACATTTCACATCCGGGAACTGCAGGAAAAGCAGTAAAGTACAGATGCATGATCTCCATCTGCTAATAGTTTGGTCTTTTATATCACTGTACTAGTCCATTAAACTGTGTTATGCATTTTATATGTCCTGATGGCAGGGGAATCCTATGACATGAGGGAAACCCCAGTATTACAACACAGCGCCGCAATATAAAGTTAAGGAAACTAAACAACAGAGAGAAATATATGTCTACCTCAGATTAAACGTTTGATCTGTACATCAGCATCGGGGAATAATGTTATCTCCTCGTTCACTGGAGAGAAAGCTGCTTACATGTACACAGGTAAAGTAACCGTAAAGACACTGAATTAAACATAAATGCAGCTTTTGTGTCTTTGTCAGCTTTTCTGCATTTATACTGGCCCTGATAAACATCACACATTCACTTACCGCTTGCTCCATTTCTGTAAATCCGTTTTTATGAATGATATGATGACTTACTATCCATTTAAATTGGCTCTTTCACTCTCTCTCCTCTCCACCTACAGCTGGTGTGTGGTGAGCGCACTGGGGCCGTTGTACTGTGGCTGCCGTCGCATCATCCAAGTGGATGCTGCACACTGGTGGTGGATGAGGAGAGACCCCTGATATGATTGTAAAGCGCTTTGGGTGTACAGTTGTACATAGGAAAGCACTATATAAATGCCTCATTCATTCATTCATTCATTACTAGCCGTTGCTCTGGTCTTCATAAACAGCCGCTAGCAGCACCTGCTGGTGAAGTCGACTTACAGCAGTTCCCGGATCTGAAATGTTGAATTTTCTGCCGAAACAAATCCTCAACAAACCGTCCATACCGGCGTGATGAATATGATTCTCAATTGGATTAAGCTGGAATAAATACTTTGAATGTTGCGATCCTATCGGACTTATGATAGCTACCTGAATCGTAACAAGGCATTGTTTGCCAGAGGATAACTGGCCCCCCGACTAAGCCTGGTTTTTCCCAAGGTTTTTTTCCCCTCCATTTTAACACCTACTTGCCACCTGATGTCACCTGTTGGAGTTTGGGTTCCTTGTCACTGTCGCCTTTGGCTTGCTTAGTTGGGGACACTTGACATTTGATAATCAACAGTGCTTTGCATCTGCCTGCATTGACACCATTTTCTTTAAGAGCTGCTGTGCAGCCAAAATTATATATCAGTTATCACTGTAAAGCTGCTTTGACACAATCTGCATTGTAAAAAGCGCTATATAAATAAAGGTGACTTGACTTGACAACACAAACTGATGATATTCTCTGCTTTAACATGGCACAAGCTGATTGGTTCATGTCTGTAGCGTTAGACATCTATGCAGCAGTCACTCGCGTGTCGCAGTCGCCAAAGTGATTAACTTATTCACGGGAGAAAAATCAGATAGACCACCATCGTCTCTTGAACTCACAGCATTATCGTCTCTTTATTTCTCTTTCTTTATGCGCATACTGATAACATACACAGTGCGCGAGACATGCACGTTTCAATGACGTCACTGCGTAGACTATAACATGACTTTGCCACTTATACTTATTCAAATATGCTTAACACTCCCACTCAAAGACATGTTTATAGCATTCTATAGTGACAAACAAAAACAAAACAATACATAACTCCAAAAATAAAACATTTAGTATACTGGCAGTCTAAAAACCTCTCAAAAATAAAAAACACCTGCCAGTTCACATTATTCTCCAAACAAATACCTCTTGAAGTTCTCAAACTTAGCCTTTGTCACCGGCTTGGTAAGGACATCAGCTATCATGTTCGCAGTAGGGCAATATTCTATAGATATTTTCCCTTCTGTGTGTGCAGACCGTACAAAGTGATATTTTATATCAACGTGTTTACTTCTTTGTCTGCATACTGGGTTCTTAGACAAAGCTATCGCCCCCTGGTTGTCCTCATATATCTTGACTGGTACATGCTGGTTACTACTATCAATCCCTTTAAGTAGTTGTACAAGATACATACTCTCTTGAGTAGTGGCAGCTAGTGCCATATACTCGGCTTCACAGGTGGATAAAGCCACCGTTGGCTGTTTCCTACTCTTCCACGATATGACTGGACCATTCTCAGTTAAGCTGAAACAATATCCAGTTGTGCTCCTCCTATCATTTTTATCGGCTGCCCAATCAGCATCACTGTATCCCTCAAGCTGTAGGCTTTCCTCACATTTTCGGAAGTGTAGTTCTTGATCTATAGTACCCTTTAAGTACCTCAGTAGGTGTTTTGCTGTAGCCCAATGCTGTTGTTTTGGTTCTGCTAGGTGTTGTGAAAGTTTACTAACAACCCAGCTCAGGTCAGGTCGAGTACATGTCATAATGTATATCAAACTACCTACTATCTCTCTATATCCTGTTGAGTCAATGACTTCACCTTCATTGTCAAAGTTTAACTTTTGTTCACATGGGGTGGATCTCGGTTTACATTCGGACATTCCAAATTTTGCTAACATCTTCTTTATGTGTCTCTTTTGGGTCATTTTGATCTCTCCATCACTCTGTATAAAATCAATACCCAGGAAGTGTTTAAGTGGACCCATATCTTTCATCTTAAACCTTCTCTTCAACATTTCTTTTACGTCATTGAGTAAGGTGTTGTTACTCGCTGCTATGATTAAGTCATCTACCCATACTAACAAAATCACTTTCTCGTTCTCAAATTCTCTGCTGTAGACACAATGATCAGCATCATTTTGTACAAAACTATTCTCTGTAAGGTGTTCATGCAGTAACATGTTCCAGTTACGTCCGGACTGTTTTAAGCCATATAATGACTTATTGAGTTTACACACTAAGTGTTCTCCTGTTTTAGATTTGATCTCAAAACCTTCCGGTTGCTCCATATATACCTCACAGTCCATCGGAGCATGGAGGTAAGCAGTCTTTACATCCATTTGATGTAGGGTAAGATCCTCCTGTACAGCCACTTGCATTAATGCTCGGACAGAGGTCATGTTGGCTGTTGGTGAAAAGGTCTCTTTATAGTCAATCCCTTCCACTTGACCATACCCTTTTGCAACATATCTGGCTTTACAAGTCTCAGATTCATCTGGGCTCTCTTTTACTGTATATACCCAGCGACCTCCCACTGCTTGTTTGCCTTTTGGCAGTGGCGTCAGAGTGAAAGTCTCATTCTCTGTCAAAGAGTTCATCTCCTCTTTCATCGCATCAGTCCACATTTTTGACTTCTTAGAGTCCATAGCCTCTCTAAATGTTTTAGGTACATCATAAGCCACTCTGTAGAAATAATCTAAATTTTCACTTTCATCGTTATTACACTCAGCCTTACACTGGTAATCATTAAGGTATTCTGGAGCTTTTCTCTGTCTTGTAGGATACCTTCTTTCTCCCTGTTCACTCTGAGTACTATCTGTCTGGGTCGGACCCACCTCAGTACTGGACTCTTTACTCTCTTTAGGCTGTTCCTGACCTTGGTTGACTATTTTTGGTGATGTATCTCCATAACTCTCAATTTCGTCCCCCATGTCACAATCTGTCTGAGTCTGGTTATCTGCGCTACCTTTGGTGATGAATTTGACCAGCCTATGTTTTAGGACTTTTCCTGTCTCGGGATAATACACATTATATGCTGGACTATATTTATCATAGCCTACGAAGATCCCTTTTTCGCATCTAGAATCCAGCTTCTTCTTATCCTGCTTATATACGTAGCATTCAGAGCCAAAAATCCTCATGTTAGACAGGTTAGGTGTTTTTCCTGTGAAAACACGGAAAGGTGTCTGTTCTAGCCGCTTACTGAAACACCTGTTGCGGATTTGAGCTGCTGTCTGTACAGCATAGGTCCATAATTGCTTTGGGAGGTTACTCTCCAATAGCATGCATCGTGACATCTCAAATAAGGTTCTCCAACCTCTTTCGGCAGTTCCGTTCTGATGAGGTGAGTAGGGTGCACTGGTCTCGTGCCTTATCCCGTTACTCCTAATTAGAGACTGGAATTCCTGCCCGGTAAATTCTGTACCGTTGTCAGATCTTATACACTTTATTTTTCCATATGGAGCTACGTCCGCTATGAATTTTTCTGTAGCCTTTGTCGTGTCACTCTTTGCTTTGATAAAGTATGGAAAAATCATTCCAGTGTAATCATCAGTAAATGCTATCGCATACTTGTATCCATCTTTATCTGCTGGTTCTATAGGGCCGCATAGGTCTGTGTGTACTAGCTCTAGTACGGTTGTAGCTTTAGCGTCTGCCTGTCTGTTTCTACTTTGTGTAAATTTGCCCTGTATGCATATTTCACAGTTTTGATTGGACCTGTCATGTTTCCCTCTTATCGTCATCCCTTCAACTACCTTTTCTAATTTTGCAACATCATCAAAATTACAGTGACCAAGTATCCTATGCCACGTTTGAATGTCATGACTACCATACACTTCATCAACATTTTCATTTTCTACTGTATTAAGGTAATAAAGCCTACCATACACGTCCATTTTAAATTTGGTACCGTCCTTGTGAATCAGCCAGTTATCGCCATCTTTGAAGTGCATCTCGGCTCCGTTTGCTGTAGCTGATTTGACTGAAAAGATGTTTTGTGGAAACGATGGGATGTATAGTGCTTGCTTTAGCCTCGTTTTCACTTGTCGTCCCTCGCTGTCCAGCAAGTAGACTTCGGCTTCTCCCCTCATCTTCGCTATCCCGCTCACCTTGGTTCCGTCGGCAAGCTCGATCATGTGATCCTCGGGCCTGAAGCTCTTGTCAACTGTTATGAACTTTGTGGCGTCGTTGATCATGTGTGATGTGGCGCCGCAGTCGACCATGAGACCCTTCTTGTTTCCTCTTTGAATAGGACAGTCACTCATCTTGAAGAAACAGAAAGATGTAGGCTCTGCCTCTGTCTCTCCATCTGCTTTCTTCACGTGATCACGGCCTCGTCCTCGGCCGCGTCCCTTTCCTCGCTGTGGTGTGTCCCATTTTCGATCATCTCTTCTCGCCTGGGATTCGTCGGGACATGTCCTGGCCATATGTCCCTTTTTCCCGCAGGTGTAACACTCAATATTAGTCAAATCCGTTTTCTTTCCTCTCCCTCTTCCACGTGATCTCGTTGTCCCGCTAGTCTTCATCACGTTGTCTTCTTCTACATTCACGTCACTTTTCCCGTATTTTTCAGTACTCTCGTAACTTCGTAGTTTTGTTTTAAACTCGCCGAACGTTACAGCGTCATTAGTCTGGGTGATGTGCACAACAAACGGCTTGTATGAATCAGGTAGCCCCTTTACTACCATAGCTATCTGAAGTCCATCACTAATATGCTCGTCTGCTCTTCTCAATGACGTAAATATAGTCTCTGCTCGAATAATGTAGTCAGTGACCGTTTCATTGCTAGCCTTATGGAGTGAGGAAAGTTCACAATACAAACTCACAACGCGGGGTTTGTCCTTTCCGGCGTAATGCTCGCGAAGAATCTCCAGTGCTTTTCTTCCATCACGTTTCGCGTCCCTCATTATCAACGACAAACTTTTGTTATCTAGGCATTGTACCAGCTCTGCATATGCCTCTCCGTTCTTTGCCTCATCATCCGCGAGAGCTTCTTCGTCTCCCTCGTCTATCTGCGGGTCCTCCAAAATAACTTCTCTGAGGCCACGCAACTCCATGTGCGCGAGGAATCTCGTTTCCCAGAGTTCATAATTTTTCTCATCACCGTCGAATAAAAGTCTGAACCACCTTTGGCCTGAATGACTGGGCCCATAACCTGTAGCGTTAGACATCTATGCAGCAGTCACTCGCGTGTCGCAGTCGCCAAAGTGATTAACTTATTCACGGGAGAAAAATCAGATAGACCACCATCGTCTCTTGAACTCACAGCATTATCGTCTCTTTATTTCTCTTTCTTTATGCGCATACTCATAACATACACAGTGCGCGAGACATGCACGTTTCAATGACGTCACTGCGTAGACTATAACATGACTTTGCCACTTATACTTATTCAAATATGCTTAACAATGTCCCATCTGCAGCCAATTAGCTTATTACGAAGAAAGTGTAAAACTCTTGCCGTTCAAAAAGCTTAAGCCACCTTTCCAATTCAACTTGCGGAAAAAGCGTAACTGACACGGCACCAGTTTACACTTTCTTAGTATCTTGAATACGGAAGGCGGTCTGGTGGAAGCTAGATATTTTACTGCAAAATTTTTTTTTTTTTTTTTCACTTCACTTCTGAAGGCCTTTATTAACCCCCGAAGCCATGTGGAGTACACGTTTATGATGGATGGATGTGGATGGAAACACTTTCTTCAGCTCATACTCATACTCGCATTTACACTGCAAGTCTTAATGCAAAGATCCGATCTTTTGACCATTTCCGATTTTTTGGCCTGCCTGTTTACATTTACTTTAGACACAAATGGTATCCGATATCTGTGTTTACATTAATTTCCCTCCCAAATTGATTGTCGGTGATCGCTTTACTACGCACATGGTAGAACCTCGGGTTTTGAATGCCCGTGCTATTAAAATTATTTATATATTCCACATACATGGCCATGATTATTTGCCAACATGGACAGGTTAATAGCTGTCATAGATGTTTTGCAGTGCGAAATCTGACGGATATATCTGAACAGATATAGACTGAAAAAAGGTAATTTTGACGTCATGTGCAAACCTATTGTGTAAGATTCGTTGGCAGGAAAAAAAATAAAATAAAGATTTGTTTGCAGCCCTGATAGAATACTATAATATTTCCCCTCATTCTATGAGAAGCCGCCATATCAGGAATAAGTTGTCAAACACTCGACTAATGCTATGTGACATGCTAATGAATTCATAAAAATAAACAGTTTGCATTCTAACAGTTTGCTTTGTACACTGTTTAACAGCATTTAGATAAAGAGGGCAAACTTTATCATTCAACTGCGCACATCCATTTTAGACACTTGCGTTATGCTCTTGCACCATCCATGGAATTAATGCACGTCTTTGAATGAGCAGCGGTTTTCTAGCTGCACAGGTATTGTCAATAGTAGCCTATAACCCATTACAGGGGTGGCCAAAATTACAATCAGAAGCACAGCTCACTTACTTTTAAAGAAAATATTGAAATGTTAGCCATAATGATTCAACAAAGAATTAAGCGGCAAAGCACAGTTCAACCCTTTATTGCATGTGCTGGGGCATCACCCTAGTAGTTTAAAAAGTGCCGGGTCTAAAGCCAGCTCGCTTTGACCTAAGTGGTCAAAAGTGTGCAAGCTTAAAACATTTTACACCTGTATTTAGCGTCTTCAATTGTGATCCGATCGACCAAAACAGATCTTAATACTTGGTGTAAACAGGGTCATACTTCGATTTAGACACAATATGGAGCATACCCTCTCCATATCCATTCAAAGTACTGTGGTACACTGAATTCTGTTTGTGATGATAACACATATACACATAGGTATACATGAATTCAAGGGTGAAAGTTCAACATTTCAGAATCATGTTTGGACTCATGGGTTCAGCACTATGCCTAAGCTAATTTGGAAGTTGTTTGGAAAGTGAATAATGAATTGATAAAACCATAAAGACACTTATAAAGCTGTGAATTTTTAGACGTTAGACTGCAAATAAGAGTGGGCCATACTGATCCCAACAGCTAATCATGTCACTGAAATAGTAAAGTGCCAATTTTCAAATCCCTCCTGCTTAAAAAGGATAAAGAGTTTCTTTGGAAACCAAGAGGCTTTGAAGTCTTTGAAACTCTAAAAAACTCAAACTGAAGCTCAGAAGCTAACAGAAACAAACAAACAACAACAATAAAAAAAAATCTGAAAGGGAAGTTTGGGGAGTTCTGCAAAATTAACACAAATAACAACAACAAGCATAGGCCTTCACAAGCAAACCTTCTCTTCCAAGGCTCTTCCATCTGCTGTTGGAAGTTCCAGACTGTCAGGACCTTTACCAAGGTACCTTCATCTGCATGTTCCAGACTACGAGTACCTTCTCGGTGCTCCAGAAGTTCAGCATCATCCAGCTCTTCATGTTCAAGGCTGTTTACAACCAGTGGAAGCCCAGCACCACCAGCGGAAATTGTCGGCCACCACTGGAATCACCACTTGACCAAGCAAAATGTAAATATCATTTTACCAAACCCCTTTCCAGAGACTTAGTGTGTATTGTCAGTGTGTGATTTTGCATAGCTGATGTCAGTTAATATACAATCATTCAGTTAATTTGTTGAATTCAGAATAAGGTGATTCACCTTATTAGTTTCAGTTTATCTTTCCTTGAGATAACTCTGCCATAGTAACATCCAACTTAATCATCTGCATTTATCAATCTTATGAACTTTATTTCATTATCCATTCATGGCACTCATTTAGTAGTTGTGTTATTTTTGTACATAAAATTCCTGAAAACCTCCCTCCAATTTACATAACAGTTATTTATTCAATAACCCATGACTGTTCTTTTACTGTTAAGGTGAAATTCCTTAGCTGGCGCCCTGAGGTAAAGGTGGTCATCTGACATTTTCACAGGGTTTAGAATGACAATAACTCAGGGTTAAGCACAGTGTGAATGACCCTAAACAGTAGAATTTTTTTTTTTTTAAATAATATTATATGATAATATTTTTTTAATGAATAAAATATTATTCATTAAAATAAGAAAACATTTGGAACACCATGTATGTGCCATTTACTCAGAATCTGCAACTAGAATGATGTTACTTAATAGTAACAATAAGGATTTTTTTTTAAATCTGTTACTTAACCACTAATGCACAATTATTTTAAAACATTTATTCAAAGTAATGA
>RJVU01049346.1:1406367-1435747 GCA_003731715.1 Anabarilius grahami
ATTGATTTAGGAAGTACAAGCTGATTCAATGGCATTTCATAATTTATGACAGTGTTTCACATTAACACAGGGCCTGGCCCATGCCATTTCTGTCCATATTAGACAAATGGTCATTTGGTCATTTATCAGAAATCATGAGTCAGTGTGCTCTAATCTGTACATATGTTAGCATAATTTCCAGAGAAAACAAATATTAGTATCTACGTCGCTTGTTGTTCAGCCCATCAAAGTTGCTCCCAACTGGACTTCCTCTCCCAAAGCCACTTTGGCCAACCACACCTGGAACAGGACCTGCCCCAACCACCATGGGCGAATGCTGCTGCTGCTGAGGGGAGTCAACACCAGTCCGCCCACCCACGGGAGAACCCATCGGAAGAGCTCCTCCTTCAGAAAACCGCTCATTATGCTGGATTAAAAATAGATATAAGTTATAAGATATTTCCCTTAGGGTAAAATCAAAATTGTGTGGAAAACACAAAACCTACTTTTTTGTACGTTTAGTTAAATGCTGAAACATACAATATGGATGTGTTGACAACATTTGATCATAGTATTATTACATTTTTACACCTAAAACGTCAAAGTCAGCTGAATAATTTTCCCTTTTACCATTTATAGACATATTTTAGCTCCCCAAACCTAAACCATTTTATACAGAATATAAGAATACAATGTAATGGACAGAAATGTGTAGTAAAATGACAATTTTAGAAACAATATAGCATTAAAAAGATATTTTGAGCCGCTAATCCCACTCTTACCTCTAAACATACCCATAATAACCATTTCTTTAAAAATATACAGTTATAAAGAAAAGCATAATAGACAGACAATTGTAATCATGATTATTTATTTCTTGCAAAAATGTCAAAAGCGGTACCAAAAGTAGTTCAAATGACGATGTGATGGGTTTTGTATGTTTTGGTGTATTTTATGGTTGTACAAACAAAATAAATATTACATGACAATGTTTAAATGATTACAGAAATGTTATTTATGTTAAGGTTTTAAAGTGTAGGCCTGTTTAACATTATGTAATCCTTAAAAACAAGTGCAGCACAAGTCACGAACAGAGTGAATGCTATTTCATATTAGTAGAATGAGCAAACTGCATTTAATATATGCGACTGAAAATACCTATATGCCTTCAATAGAAACAAATCAAAACATTATTGCCACGATTTTAATATTCGTAAATAAAAAATTTTACACATTTGTACATCTTGTTCATTCGTAAGTAGTGTACATTTTAACGCTGTCAATATGTAAATAATTAGTGAAAGTAAATGTAAGTGTGGTAGAACTACTATGTAAAAATTTATATTTAGAAGTGTTATAACGCAAGTAAGTTTATGTGCAGTATTTTTTGTTGATTTTACATATTCTCTAAGTATTGCAATAAAAAAAATGTTCAAAGCATTCATTGATATCTTATGGATGTTTATAATACCTATTCTTTGTTACTTTACTTAAAGCAGACAAAGACCACTTATAAATATTATTCCTACATTATACAGCTTTTTAGATGTTTATAAGAAGACTTTGTTTTTGTCACCATAAGCAGTAAAATTCCACCCATAATTAATATATTAAACTATGGGATATATAATCCATTTTAACAAGTAGATACAATAATGGTTATTTTGTGTTATGAATCATAATATTCTTAATAGTTATAACTACAAATAGGTAAGTATTATTACTGCTGTTATGATTATTCATGAGATGATACAATACATTATAATATACCCTATGTATAATATACAATACCCTTATGATGCTTTATAAATTCAGGGTTCATCTGGTGTTATAATGAATCATACTCTTTAAGTGCCCCTATTATGGATTTTTGAAATTTACCTTTCATGTAAGTGTGTAACATAACTCTAAGTGAACATCCTGCAAAGTTTTAAATCTGAAAACGCAATGTATATAAAGTTATTGTCTCTCAAAAGAGAGAGTCGAACCTGAGTCAATTAAATGAGTCGTTTGTAAAACTAATCCCAAGCCGTTTCGTTGTGACGTCGAGAGACGAAATATTAGCATATTGCCCGCCCAGTTATAGCGCACACAGACACCAGGGAAAACTTGAAACCCCTCAAACACTGCCAATACATGAAGAATCTGTGGTTAAAGTTCTTGCATGCTTGTAAACCTGTTGTTGGAGACTCCCAAAACAAAAATCGGATCCTTTCAAATGCCATAATATGGGCACTTTAAAAGTTATAATAACAAATAGCGAAGTATTATAATGTATTATAACTACTGTTATGATTATTTTTCAGTTGATACAACATGTTATAATGTTGTTTATAATGCATTATGCATGCATTATAATGCATTAAGAATACACTTATAATACATTATAAATACAGGCTTCATATAAAGTTATAGTGGATAATTAGGATAAGCTGTGGAGCCCATGAATACCCAAAAAGAAGAAGAAAAAACAAATCAAATCAATCAATCAATTAGCACATGCAGAAAAGTAATGCCTGCAGAATCTCAACGAGAACAAGAATAATATCAAAATATGCACAAAGAGAGAGATACCTTAATTTTGGTATATCATGGAAACATCCTACACTGGTACTTTCACATTTTAAATTTTACTACTTTATTTTTTGTAACTTTCCAGAGATTTTTAGTAACTATACGAGCTTCTGGCGCGACAGCCATACACATTCGACTCACATCTAAAAAGCATTAACTTCCGTAACATAGTACACAATGCCATGATGTTCTACGCTATGCCATGACATACTACGCTATGTCCTACGTTATAATGCATGGTACGTCATGTCATTGTGTACTACGTTGCAGAAGTTAACGCTTTTTAGACGCAAGTTGAACGCATATGGCCGTCTTGCCGGAAGCTTGTTATTTTACTTTATAAAGATTTAAATAAAGATATTTGTCTTACACAAACACATCGATTTACTTCAGAGGCCTTTATTAACCCCCGGAGCCACGTGGAGTACATTTTATGATCGATCGATGCACTTTTTCTTATCTCATCCTCCAATCACTCCCATTATAAAACTTGAAAGAGCCAGAATATTTTTTTAATACAACTCCGTTATATATATATATATACACACACACACACAGTATCTCACAAAAGTGAGTACACCCCTCACATTTCAGCAACCATTTTATTATATGTTCTCAAGGGACAATACTATAGAAATGAAAATTGGATATACTTTAGATTAGACAATGTGCAGCTTGTATAGCAGTACAGATTTACTGTCCTCTGAAAATAACTCAACATACAGCCATTATTGTCTAAATAACTGGCAACAAAAGAGCCAGTTAACATGTCAAAACTGTGTCCAAAGTGTCAATATTTTTTGTGAGCACCATTGTTATTTAGCACTGCCTTAATCCTCCTGGGCATGGAATTCACCAGAGCTGAACAGGTTGTTGCTGGGATCCTCTTCCTCTTCTCCATAATGACATCACGGAGCTGCTGGATGTTAGACACATGGTGCTTCTCCACCTTCCGCTTGAGGATGCCCCACAGGTGCTCAATAGGGTTCAGTCTGGAGACATACTTGGCCACTCCATCACCTTCACCTTCAGCTTCCTCAGCAAGGCAGATGTCATCTTGGCGGTGTGTTTGGGGTCATTATCATGCCGTTCAGCCCAGTTTCTGAAGGGAGGGCATCATGTTCTGCTTCAGAATGTCACAGTACATGTTGGAATCCATGTTTCCCTCAATGAAGCAGAGCTACCCAGTACCAGCAGCAATCATGCAGCCCCAGACCATGATGCTACCACCACCATGCTTGACTGTAGGCAAGACACAATTTTCTTGGTACTCCTCACCAGGGCGTCGCCACACATGCTGGACACCATCTGAGCCAAACAAGTTTATCTTAATCTCATCAGACCACAGGACATTTATGCTCTTGGACAGGTTGTTTTCAGCAAACTGTTTGCGGGCTTTCTTGTGAGCCAGCTTTAGAGGCGGCTTCCTTCTGGGACGACGGCCATGCAAACCGACTTGTTGCAGTGTGCGGCGTATGGTCTGAGCACTGACAAGCTGACCTCCCGCTTCTGCAACCTCTAAAGCAATGTTGGCAGCACTCATGCATCTGTTTTTTGAAGCCAGCTTCTGCACCTGACGCACAAGGTCTCAACTTCTTTGATTCAACTTCTTTGGCCTGTTACGAGTGGAACCCGTCTTGAAAACCTCTCTCTATGACCCTGGCCACTGTGCTGTAACTCAGTTTCATGGTGTTACTGATCTTCTTATAACCTAGGCCATCTTTGTAGAGAGCAACAATTCTAATTCTCAAATCCTCAGAGAGTTCTTTGCCATGGGGTGCCATGTTGAACATCCAGTGATCAGTATGAGAGAATTGTACTCAAAGCACCAAATTTTAACTGCTCTAATACAAGATCCACACATTTGTATGGTCCTGTCAAACAGATTAAAAACATGAACATGAGGAATAGGACAAGTGGCTTTGCATGGTTAAACAACATACAACTGTTATCACTTAGGGTGTACTCACTTTTGTTGCCTACTATTTTGACAATAATGGCTGTATGTTAAGTTATTTTCAGAAGACAGTAAATCTATACTGCTATACAAGCAGCACATCGACTACTCTAAAATATATCCAAGTTTCATTTCTATAGTATTGTCCCTTGAGAAGATATACTAAAATGGTTGTTGAAATGTGACACGCCCCTCGTGTACAAATATGCCTCTGTGTTTAAATAAATTAAATTATAATTAAAATTATCTTAAGGATAAAAAAAATCTATCTCAGCTAATGCTGTAAGCTATGTAGGGAGCCCTTACTTACGCATTACTATAATATTAAAGGTTACAATTAACAACAGAGCCCAAATTATTAAATGCAGTTGCTATTTATTTTTATAAATAATCATCAACA
The DNA here is from genome assembly GCA_003731715.1 of Anabarilius grahami. Lineage (NCBI taxonomy): Eukaryota > Metazoa > Chordata > Actinopteri > Cypriniformes > Xenocyprididae > Anabarilius > Anabarilius grahami. The sequence continues at coordinate 1,411,278 of RJVU01049346.1, forward strand.
CTCAAAAAAAAAAAAAAAAAGTAACAAATTGCACATAAGGCAGGTTAAACTTCTAAATAATTATAAAGTTAATTTTCTACTCCAATTCATTTTTGAAATATAATCATTTACACAGTTATTGTCAGAACTTGTTCTCTTTCAGTCGGTCACTTTCAATGTCTTGTCGAATGAGACTGACTAATTGGGATCTCTCTTAAACTGGGCACACATTTAACGACTAGATAAAACATTCTAAGGCTGAGCTCAACACACAGCGATTGTTTCCTTCGACTGAAGCAGATTTACATACTTACACATGGAATTTGAACACTGATTGTAATCGCGACTGAACGCAACTGGCGCTGACTGGACGCGTTTGAGCGCGATCAGTCCTAAGTATCAATTTACATTCATAATCGGCCTTACAATCGTTAAGTGTGTGCGTGGCTTTAGGACCAATCCTAGGGACCAATCTTCTTCGAGTGTAAACAAAATGAGCCAATGCACATGCGATGGCATGCGATTATTGCATTCAGCTGGATATTTCAATAAATATTTTTCATATAAATAATATGTTGTATTTGGTATTGAGAAAGGGTCCATTAGTGCGTAATATGGATTAAGAGAAAGTTACATTAATATGCCATTAGATGGCGGCAAAACTTTATGAGTGAATGAGAGTCATTCAATGAGTCAATGGCAAGAGACTTTTAAATTGAAAGGGATATTTGCAAACAAAGGACGTTGTTTTAGCGCTGTGTGTTATGGAAAAATCCCTTAGCTGTAAAATAAAGCAATAAGCCGTGGTTAACAGTGAATTTATAACAGCTAAGGGGCGTTGTTAGGCACGACGTGGAGCGGAGTGCCTAAAACCCCCTTAGCCGTTATAAATTCACTGTAAACCATGGCTTCACAGGCCTTATTGCTTTTATAAAACAGTTACCACATAATATAAATATTAAAGCCAAAAAATATGTATCAATGCAACTTTCATGAAGTAAAATCATTAAAAGCCTTCCTTCCGCTGGAAAAAAATAGTCCCTGACCGTGAACAGCAACAGAAGTTACATTAATTACACCATTAGATGGCAGTAAAGATTGTCTTTATGAGCAAGTCACTCAGTTGTAAAGACTTTTATATTGAAACTTGTTTTGAACATGGAACAAGATGCAAATGACAAATGCTTTGACTAGCGCTGTCAGTGTCAACAGGGCATGGGAAAACGCATTAAATATTAAAAGGACAAGATCACAGCGGACATTCAAACTGATTTTTTATTATGAACATAGGACTGACCTGAAGGAAAATGCTAAATCTGAATGCAGGTAATACACTCGGTCACTCGATATCTACTAGTTCTAAAGTGACGTTTTAAGCCCAGGATACACTGCACGGTTTTAGCAATCCTATAAGATCATTACAAATCACAGTGTGACATGGATCTATTAAACTTGGGTACGACATGCATGTAAACTGTACGATGACACCTATTGACTCGTAGGCTACGAGTTATCATCATAATTTGTGAATGTCAAACTCGCTCAAATCCTTACGCTTGCCCATTTTTCTGCTTTTAACACATCAACTTTGAGGACAAAATGTTCACTTGCTGCCTAATATATCCCACCCACGAACAGGTGCCGTGATGAAGAGATAATCGGTGTTATTCATGTTTTTATATTATATACATATATTTATATATATATTTGGCTGTCCCAGACGAAAGACTGCCATCGTGAAACAATCGTGGCGATTTCTGTGATTGTGGCTCTTAATCGGTGGTCCTATGTCGTACAGTGAGAGAGGTTGAAAGATGGCCATTTTCCCGGTCTTGTGACCAAAGATAGCCTACGATCATTTTCTGACAGTGGAAAAAAACTGTTTGTTTTACAGTTATGTAAGCGAACCGGACCCACAGTTATGTTGTAAACTCCTACATTAGCCGAGCACAGACGTGAATAGCTGATAATGCATTACACTTCGTAAACAAAAGTTGTGCTCCATCCTTGATCATTACTCCAAGTAATAAGACAGACAAGCTGCATTAATCGATACATTTTTAGACAATATTGGACCCACATCTGAATAGCAGAACTACAGAAACGTGAGTTAGCTGGTTAGCAGGAGACATACAGACTAGGGTGTACGTTACACAACATACCATATAAAACTACAAATTTTGAACGATCGCTAAAAAATATAAATAACAATTATTAATCATACTTACAGGTTGAGATTCAGAGGAGTAAGATGGTCCAAATAAACTGGGAATTGATCCATATTTTAAGATATGGCGTTCAGCGTTTTGTGAATCCTGCATTAAACTCCCCGAGGTTTGAGAAGCAGTCGTCAGTAAAATGACGGGAACACGACAAAAGATTGTTCTGCTGTGTTGTTGAAAAAAAAAAAAGAATTTTCCCTGGTGTCTGCGCATGCAATAAGTGGGCGGGCAATGTGCTAATGTTTCATTTTGACGTCACAACGAAACGGCTAGGGATTTGTTTTACAAATGACTCGTTTAATTGACTCAGAGTCGACTCTTACTTTGAGAGACAATAACTTTATATACGGTGCACTTTCAGATTTAAAACTTTGCAGGATGTTTTCATTCACTTAGAGCTATGTTACACATTACATGAAAAGTAATTTTCAAAACTCCATAATAGAGGGACTTTAAGTCATCCGTAGCTGTTTCTGCCGTTTCATCATTGACTGTGCTGCAACCATGATACCTGCAAATTAGAAATTTCAGTGAGCTATTTTTATAATATGCACGTGACGTTCCTGAACGCATGCATCGACACAGGTAGGCTCTCTGTGTCCTGCTGGGTCCTGCTCCTCCGTGGCAATGACGGTGTGCGGTTAAAAATCATAAACGAATTTGAAAAGTAGGTGGCACAAACGGGATTTTGAAAAGTGGGGGGGACATATCCCCCCTGTCCCCAGTGGAAATTACGCCCCTGATTTATACAACAGTTCTTTCTGGATCTCGAATCTGACAGGCTGAGAGGTCTTTCCAGCCATGCGATATTCTTCCAGTATCGCACGGTAACCATTTTACCATTTGAATCACTCCACTGTCAGCATTCTCACAGGCAGACAAGCAAACCCACCATATTTTTTATAGATACTACAGTTACTTTGTAACGGAATGTAGTTTTAAGAGTTTTTTAGGCAAGAATGTAGTTGTTTAGACCTCAGATATGCGATTTATTTGTAAACATATTTGAACACAGTTCAGCGCTCATATACGCGCAGAGAACAGCTTCATCTCGCCCAGTCCTTTGGGAATTTGCTGGCTCTTGTGTAGATAGTGTTTAACATGATAATTCGTTTTGGGTATATCAAACAGGCAATCTTTCATCTTATTAATATATTTCTTGTTCCAGAGCTAATAGATTTGGCTTAAGGGCTATATTAAGTTTTGTAACTTTATATTGACATTGAAATTTAATCCTGTACAAACTAGAGTGCTGCTTTTGTACGTTTGACTGAACTGTTTGCTTATATTTATTTCCTATTTTACTTCTTATACTGTTATAATGGCTATTGTTGTTCATTTAAATATTATTGTTCAATAAATAATATTTTATATAAATAACCTGGCATATTTTTTGATATTGACAAAGAGTCTGTTAGTGATTTCGACTTCAGTGAAATTTACGCAATGAGATACAGTAGCAGCAAAGACTGTGAGTCAGTCAGTTGCAAAGACTATTGAAATGGACTGAAACAAGGAAGTTGTCTTTACTTTAAACAACATCTTACGAGTCGCAACTGACAAATGCATTGACTAGCGCTGTCATGAGAGTGATGACAGTCTGATGTTAAAAGGACAAAAAGACAAAGATCGCTTTCTTCAACGGACATTCAAACTGATTTTGTGATTATAAATATAAGATTGACCTGAAGAATATCAGCTAGATTCAGGTTGCTCAGGTGATCTCTCTCTCATAATACTCTACATATTACAATGAGCTCTAAAGTGACATTTTAGAATTAGTAACCGAGGCTTGGCCTCAACTGTTAAACTGTCAACTTGAGATTTGAATCCGTGGCAGAAGTAGTTCCTCACAAAGAGCGTTTTTAGACAATCCGTTGTTGTTTCTTATTTATTTAGACACTCGTGCCGTTGAACTGTTGTATAAACACAATTTCACACACGTAGCTGTGCGATACGGCTGTATATCAGCACGCTGTGATTACCTACGGCACTACAGCCGAATCACAGCCATATCGCACGGCTACGAGTGTGATTTTATATATATATATATATATATAAGTGATTTTTCTTCAATCCATAATTACCCTACATATAAATAAAAATAGCTATAAATCATTGTCACAAACTGTGACACAAACTGTACAATTATATACCTCTATAGACAGCAATTATAGACAAACATGAGTATATTACCGTCAATCCGTTATCTGGAATCAGGTGTGTCCCCATATTTGATGATCCCATGGCTCCAACTCGGCCTGCTATGCCCATCATTTGTGAAGGGCCTTGGTTACTGCTAACCGCAGCAACAGGGTTAAATGAATCTATGTAAGACAATGTACAGTTGACATTCACTGAGAGGGCTGAAAGGTTTAATGAAACTAACAGTAAATTACAATATGACGTAATGTATGGATCTGTGACACCTTACTTTAAAATAAAATAGTTAATATTTGGGACTGTACATTACTTCACTGCAATTCACACACTAAAAAAGCAGAAAGATGAATAAAATGATAACAAAATATACAAAATATAACAAAAACTGGCCTGGCAAATGTGGAAATCACACAGGAAGTGTGCTATTCTTTGTAACTGCACATTAAAAAGTATTACACAATCGAGACAAGACAAAAAAAGAAAAAGAAAAGAAAAGAAAAGAAAAAGATTTACTGAAAAACATTCTGAAGGCTTTTTCACACCAAACACAATACGAAAAAGTGAAGAAAATATGCAGCCGGCTGAAGGAAACACTAATTTGTGCAAATTCAGAAAAGGTACAAAACAAGCACAACCTATCTGAACCTAAGACGTGGCCTTAAACTAAACTACTCTCTTTTTTTTTCTTTTTTTAAAGTGAGATCAAACGCATGAAGTACATTTGTATTATCATTTTTAATTATTGCCGGTTGGCAAAAAAATTAGTGTTGGTATTCACCAGTGTGTTATTTATTTATTTTAAGGAATGTGTCTGGTGTCTATTTAAGCAGCACATACTGTATATCATACAATTATGTGTGTATTATATGTTTTTAAATGAATTAATTGCTATTATTTTAATCTTTTAACAGCTCCACACATATATATATATATATATACATACACACACACTGCCCGGCCCAAAAAAAAAGTTGCTGTTTGGAATTTAATAGGCAAATACTTAAGAATCTATGAATGGATCATTATTACAGTGATTATTATGTCAATTATTATTATTCTAGCATGTTATATGTTTGGCAACGGTTCTTTTAACCCTTAAAGATGGAGTGTGTATATACTCCATTTCTTAAACAACCATGTAGGAAGACACATCATGGCCATATTCCAGGATGACAATGTCAAGATTCACCAGGGTTAAAATTGTGAAAGAATGGTTCAGAGAGCATGAAGAATCATTTTCACACATGAATTGGCACCTCTGAGTCCAGACCTTAATATCATTGAAAGTCTTTAGGATGTGCTGGAGTTGACTTTACAGAGTACTCACCTCTTGCATTGTCAATACAAGATTGATGCAACATCACAACATTTATTTCCATCGAGAGGTGCATCATTTTTTGGTCAAGATCTTGTCTTGTATTGTATTGTATTGATGTGTGTGTGTGTGTTAATATAAAAACTGTAAAAAAAAAAATGGAGCAAACTGATTCATGTATAGCGTAAATAAGGTAAATAGAATATTGATGGGGATATATTCTATAGGAATCCATTTTTACCATTCAAAATCTTCTTCACAATAATCATTAAAGTTTGGTGTGAAAAAGCCTAGAGAAAAACTGAGATTAGAGACCGTGTAGAGTTATTTTTTTTTCCTGTTAAAACATAATAAGAATTTTCCAGGTTAACAAACCAGACAAGACACATCCTAAAAAGAGGCAAAGCCATGCTCCAACATTTAAATGCCCATGCAAGTGATGCATTGCCCCAAAAATTAATTAAAATATACAAAATGTACATGTACACAGCTGTTTCTAATTGCATGTGGAGTCTCATTACGATCATACCTCCCATATTAATGGCTCCACGGGTACCCATTTCATTCATTCTCATATCCTGTTCTCTCTGAAAGTGAAGGAGACATTTTTATTATAAAACCTCAGTCCACACAGATCTAAGAACTTACATAATGTACCCAATTGTGAAGTACAAACTACCAGGCTTTCAGCTACAAAATAATTAAGTATTTAGTGCAGGACAGCAGCATACATTTCTCTACCAGAATGCATTTTTTGCTGCTGCAGGTACCGTTGCAGTTATGGCAGGAAATGCATTTCCACTCTTGACCGCCACGTGCCGCTATAACCATATAGATTTTTACAAGTTACAATTTTTACAAAACAGGGGTCCAGTTATTTGTAGGAAGTGCCAAAAGCCTGTCCTTTTTGCACATGAATGTAGTTCTGTCATGACAACTCTCGGAGTGTTTGGCATGGTAATGGAAATGACAATGTAGATATATTTGGTCTTGGGGGAATAGATCTGCTACGCTGCTGCTGCTGTTGATTATTGCTGCTGCTGCTGCAGAGCAAGTACGGGACTTGCTACTGTCAATACATACACGACACGATGCTGTGAGCAAGAAAGACATGCTGCTGCTGTACAATATAGCGTACATGAATAACCGTAGCAGATCTACACAGGTGGAGCTGGGGAAGGTGGAGGGATTCCGAAGCACGCTGCGCTGCTAAGCAATGCCAACTCATGTATTTAAAGATTAAGCACAAAAGCTCATTGGCTACTAATACAGCAGGAACCGATCATCTGTGACCTATAGATAATGATGTGATAATTAGCAGGTTGTGTTAAAGGACCTATTAGCCTGCCCATTAGAGTTTCATGCCAGAACTTTGTATTTCTGTCATGACAACTCTCGGAGTGTTTGGCATGGTAATGGATATGACAATGTAGATATATTTGGTCTTGGCAGAATAGATATGCTACGCTGCTGCTGCTTTATTGCTGCTGCTGCTGCTGATTATTGCTGCTGCTCCTGCAGAGCAAGTACGGGACTTGCTACTGCCAATACATACACGACACGCTGCTGTGAGCAAGTAAGACATGCTGCTGCTGTACAATATAGCGTACATGAATAACCCCCCAACAGAGCAGGTGACATGATATTGGACAATACAAGCCCAGTGTATTGTATGTCAGAGATCCCCCATCAATGCAGAAGGCAAGATGATGATTCACCCTCACCCTCCAGCAGATCTATCGCCAAAACATATGTACTGCTGCTGCTCCGAAGAGCCATAGGAACCATGTGTCTGCTATCTATGTGAAAAAAATAAATGATAGTGTCTGCTATCATTTATTTTTTTTACAACTAAGTAATTCTGGGCTGTAAGGATTGGCTCTAGTGGCCTATTAGACTATGTGTGCCTGGGCTACCATGCAGAATGGCTTAGCTCTAGTGAACAATATGGCTATGTGTGTCTGGGCTACCACGGCGAATGGCTTAGCTCTAGTGGCCTATGTCTATGTGTGTCTGAGCCAAAAGGCTCAAACATACCAATTAGAACGCGCATTATGTGTGGCTTTAACAATGGTAAAACGTTGCAGGCTAATAGAGATAAGAAACCCTCCACGACCACCTGAGCAATAATAGTATAATGTAGCATCGTTTGATACGGTCATTGTCAAACCCGGTATACTCCTAAAAGTAAACTCATTCGGATGAACTGAAAATTAATGAGCATGACTCTACACACATCAGCTGACCCAGCCCGAAACACGTAGGTACATGAAACATCAGCCTTGAAGATTTGTTGAAGTTGAGCAATACTGTGAAACATTTAGATTTAAACATCATAATATGAATGAGATTTCAATAGAACTCAATATTTTGAATTAATATTCTATCTTGTCTGAGTTGCATGCTAATGCATTACTATTATATCTTTGTCCCATATGCAACGTTGTCAGTCGATGCAATTTGACAGTGAACCCCATAACATCACTTCACAGCGTGCAACCGACTGTCGGTCCTCTCAGATAAACACAATGAAACGTATGGCCGCGAGAGCGTGTAGAACGTTCACTTATCTCAGTAGCGAACTCCAAAAGTTTTGCTACGTCAATGGCTGACCACCACACTGCAAAGTGTCTCCTATTTACGCTCCTGTTAATGAATACCTAGGCATTTTAAGCAGAGAGAGATTTCTGACTGACATGCAGCCACCGCTCAGATCAACAAAGCGTGTCTATAATTCAGCCACACTGCCTGCCGCTGCAACACACCGCATACAGAAAACACCTAATGTTAACCAGAGCGCAACACAAATTATACTATAGAGAAGTTTATGACACAAACACATTAATCATCAACTGGGGCGCGCTTGCTTCGTTTGAAGAATACATGGAACTGCCTTGGCACGCTCTAAGGTAAGCAGATATGATAAATATCATTCTACGTGAAATCCATTAATTAAATGACTTGCCGACCTTGCAATATCGCTGTTCGTCCTGTAGTATGAAAAGTATATGCCCAATAAAATCCGAATACAGCTGCTCACATACTTAGTATGTAAATAAGATTTTAATCATGATATATTCACATTGCATGATCAACTCATTAGCCGACGCAAACTCATCTCACTCAATAGCAACAGGTAACTTTAGGCCTGCACGCGGCACGCACTGAACGTCTGCTGCGTTCTATTGTTGTTGATATTCGCTCAATGCCATCTAAATTTGTAATTCAATACACACTACTGCTGCTACTGCACAAAATATTTGCTGTAGCTTCGTTAGAATATATAAATACAAAAGCAAAACCTGTTTCATTTAAAGTTCAGCAAGTTTGTCTCTGTATCCTTATACAACATGCATGCGCTAACTGTTAATATGCTTAGTAATTCTCTCTAAGCATTAAACAGGCTGTTGACATGACATAGAATTGATAAGGCAGACAACGCAAAAATGCACAGTGACAGTAAAAGAACCCATGTACTTATCTTAGATGATTTCTGAAGCGCGCTGCTAAGCAATGCCAACTCGTGTATTTAAAGATTAAGCACGAAAGCTCATTAGCTACTAATACAGCAGGAACCAATCATCTGTGACCTATAGATAATGATGTGATAATTAGCAGGTTGTGTTAAAGGACCTATTAGCCTGCCCATTAGAGTTTCATGCCAGAACTTTGTATTTAAAGTTTGTCATCATTTTGATAATTACAGCTTGCTGCTCATCAAAATAAAATAAAAATGATTTAAAAATAGTTTTTTGTTTTTTTTTGTGGTGGAAATATAAATTTGTTCTGAAGCAATATCCTTTCAGAATATTGCAGCTTATGTAAGTCTGCATATTTTTGATTGATTACAACTGCATTAAATAATGTTATGGTATTGTTTTAAATATTTTTTGAAAATACAAATATGAAATGTTGGGGGGAAAATGATAATTTTAAAAATGAAACTAAACCACCAGTAGGTGGCGGCAAGTAACCGTCTTAATGAGTGGGTCATTGATTCATTCATTCAAGTGATTCATTAAAATGGCCGATTCGTTCAAAACGCTGAATCATTCAGTAATGAAAACAAGTGTTGCGCTTTGGTTCTATTGTGATCTTTGTTTGAACTATTTTTGCTGGTAAAATAGAACAAAAACAGTCAATGTTCCTTCTAAAATGTAAGTGGCTTGATATTAACTAATTTATTATATATTAAGTTAATTGAACTGTTGTATGAAATCAGTGTCACATTTTTTTTATCGTGATGGTAGCCTATTTAGGAAATCAGCATTCTTTTTTTTTTTTTTAATTGGTCTTATGAAGTATTCTAATTTGTTGAGATAGTGAATTGGTGGGTTTTTGTTAAATGTGAGCCAAAATCATCACAATTAAAAGAACAAAAGACTTAAAGTACTTAAGTCTGTATGCATTGAATTTATTTAATACACAAGATCCACAATTTGAGTTGAATTACTGAAATAAATGAACTTTTCCACAACATTCTAATTTATTGAGATGCACCTGTAAATCCAGTCTTAAACTACCCGCGTAATGCAACACGCACACACACACAAACGCACACACACAGAGACCTCATTGCAATACTGATACTGTGCCTTGATGGGCAGCATGAGTCAAAAGAGGCAACGCACATGTCTGCTCTGTGTTCTGGAAGTGGCCCCACCACAAATAAATAATTAAAGAAAGAAAGGACTTCTAGCGCTTTAAGAGTCACGGCCGCTTTAAGAGGCGCGGCTTGGGAGCTCTGAATGGGTAACATCGTATCAGGCGATCAACTAACCTGTTCAATAAACTCTTTAAAACATGCAATCACCTGAGCAATACTGACATTGTAGATTGCTTTTCAGTCTATATTAACGTTTTCTCACAGAGGGTTTTTGGAAATCGCTCCATGCAGCTCCATCTCTCTCTCTCGGCGCCCCAGCATGCACAAATCTTTGCACAGATGCCACACATCATGAACACAGTAACACATACACTTAAGCATTCAAAGAAAGAAGCTCTTTAATGCGTTCTTGTGCTCGCTTGAATGAGATTCGCCACGTATTTTGGACATGATGAAGCGAAAATGGACGAGCTTCGGAGCGCAAGCTTCATTAGAGACGCGAGCAGGGACGATTTCTTTAAGACTGCAAGGGAAGCTCGGCTTCCCTTATAATGTCACAAAATTAATGGTCAAATATGTACTATTGTATTAACATTTTATTGACTAAAAATGCGTTAGAAAACGTTCATCTCAAAGACGAGTTCGTTCAGAATCAGTTACATATAGCAGGTCGGCTGACTCGATTTCCTTCTCATACATTCCCGCAGCGTCACAGTGCATTTCCCTATTGAAGCCCAGCGTCCATTGACTTCAATGGGGCTGCTTTGAACGTTTTTTTTCAGCGCTTCGAAACTAGACGGTCATTGGATAAACGCTGCGATTATGTCCCGCCCACGGACGCTCAGCGTCTCTGGGGCAGAATGGGGAGTGCGCTGGCCCGGACTCCGAGCTTCTGCGTGATGATTGGAGGGTCTGTCGAAAGACTGCATCTCCTTTTGACTGACAGCGATTCTGTACTATAAGGAATCACTGAAGCTATTCGCGCTCAGTCCCATCGCGGATTTCTCAAGTTCAGTCGAAATAAAAACTGCTGCAACCTATTTCTTTGATATTTGCTTGGCGAAATTGCTTGATTTTCATCATACATTTCACACAATTATACACCACATTCCTTGTTTCAGTTTTACAGAGTTTAATATCTTTTTACTTGAAAAGACTCCTAGTTGGTACGACAGGGTCACAGACCATTTTCTTGAAAAGGAACGTAGGGCAGAATTTACTTTTAAATAAATAGACAATTTTATGATGTAGGCCGAAAATGAGCTTCCCCTCTCTGACAGACCAGTAGCCGCCACTGGACGCGAGCCATCTCTGTGTCACTCAAAAACGCACCCAAAATCTAAATGTACATCTTTAATGCGTTCTTGTGATCGAATCTTGTCAAATCGCTGGAATGTATTATTTAAAAAGGTTAAGAAACATATGTGAATGACGAACATCGGGAGGACGCGTTGCTCTGGGCAGACGCGTTCAGAGACGGGCAGTCGCGGCTCTTTATGTCATCAAAACAGCTTGCATTTGCTAAATTTATCTCTTTAATGCGTTCTTGATATATAATCTTGTCGAAACGCTAGAATGTTTTATTTAGAAAGGTTAAAAAACCCATGTAAATGACATGGGTTTTTTAACCCTGTGAGCGGCAGCCCTGCGGGCGCTGCCTGGGTTACATGAGACTCATGAGTGCGTTTCTATTTATCACACCAAACATCTTTTAAGCTCTAAAAGTATCTCATGTTTTCAATTGGTTGTATATTAATACATTCGCTAGAATGGTTCAAACTGGCAAGCTTTAAAACACATACAAATGAGGAACTGACGTAACCGAAAGTGAATGAATAAGCGAATGATTTCTTAAGTTGGCGCGCCCTCTAGTGGACGGAATTGCTCCTCTGGAGGCGCATTTTCATGATATCAATGCAATTCAAAGGGGAAAAAAATTTACTTTGATAAATTATTATTCGAAAACTGTAACTATGATCTGTCTAAAAAGATATAGCACACTGCTACACATTAGGGCCCAGGTCTGTGGAAAGTTTGGGGCTTGTAGCATTAAAGCTCTAGGAGAAGTAGCAGTCACAAAATTGTTTAAGTAGAATATCAATACGTTGGCTTTCCCAAGCCAACATAATAATAGTAGTAGTAGTACTAGTATCGGTAATCTGGTAGATTTTTTAGACAGGTTAAGACTGGATTTAGATTTTTAAAATTTACTGTAAAGGGATACAAATGTTTTATGTTTAATAAAAATATGAGAATAATAATAATAATAGCATGAATATTTAAATGTTGAATTTTGCAGGTAGTTTAAGACTTGATTTATATTTTAAAAAAATGTACTGTAAGGGAATACTATTTTTACATTTTAAAAGCTATCACAATTATGAAATATATTTTTTGGTGAGTTGTAATAAATTAATGTAATTTCTCATAATGTAAAAATTATTACATTATGAGCTCAAGATTTTATTACGTTTTGAGAAAATTATTACATTATAAACAGTGTATTACAACAATAAAAAAAACAGCAGCTTTAGTACAGCATGTCTCTAATCCTTTGAAACAAGCCCTATGAAATGCCACCAAGTTCAAGCTCATGCCCCTTGAGATTCTTTGGCCTGAGTTCGGGTCCAAGGAGGTAGATGTATTCGTGTACAGGCTCACCATGAAGTTTATTCCTGCTACTTGTTCCCAGCATTACTCTGGATTGACAATAGTGTTTGAGAAAAGGGTCTCCTACTGGTAGCTTGCGAGTTTCGTTTTGTAAGTAAGTAAATTTTATAGATATAGCACATTTAAACACAGCAAAGCTGACCAAAGTGCTGAACAGAGTATAGAAAAAAAGAAAGAAAAAAAAATCAGAAAAAAACAACATAGAAGACAATAATACAATAAAACCATAGTAAAATTAGATTAAAACGTCTGGGAGAAAATATTTAGGTNTATATTGATTTGTAAAAAAAAAAAAAATAATAATAATAATACTGTTCAGCATTAAGCAAAATCTCACACAAGCAAAGCATGCAGTGTAGGTTTCGTTTTGTAAGTAAGTACATTTTATAGATATAGCACATTTAAACACAGCAAAGCTGACCAAAGTGCTGAACAGAGTATAGAAAAAAAGAAAGAAAAAAAAATCAGAAAAAAACAACATAGAAGACAATAATACAATAAAACCATAGTAAAATTAGATTAAAACGTCTGGGAGAAAATATTTAGGTTTCAGCCTCTTCTTAAAAATGATAATAGGAGGTGCAAGGCAAATATCCAGTGGCAACTGATTCCATAAGCAAGGGGCAGCAACTGAAAATGCAAACTGTCATCCTTGGTTTTTAAACATGATCGAGGGACATACAAGAGATACCGATCAGAAGACCTTAAGGATCTGCTGGATGAATGTGGAATAAGAAGATGAGAGGGGACTTTATCATTAAGATCTTTAAAAACAAACAACAGAATTTTAAACTGGATCCTTAAATGGACTGGGAGCCAATGGAGCGATGCTAAGATTGGGGTGACATGGTCAAATTTCTTTGCTCTGGTTTAACATCCTTGCAGCTGCATTTTGATCCATCTGGAGGCAAAGAGTAATAACTTCTGTAACAACAGTTTATTGAGGCTAAAGTTGTAGTTAATAGTGAATATGTGTTCCCCATACCAAAGGTGCAATACTGACACCTACTGTACATTAGGATGTCAACCAGATAATGGCACAGGATAATTTGTGTGCCTTTATCATATGTGCACTATTAATTTCTTCCTTCCCCTAATCAGTTCTCATCACTAGATACTTACAGTGCTACTACTGATGCTCTAAAAGCACCTCTAACAGCTTGCTAAAAGCTTTTGCCCCATTTCATCCAGCCCAGCCTGTGCCACCCCCTGGCTGTCTGATGTTCTCCACAAGCATCGTTCTAAACTCAGGACAGCAGAAAGGAAGTGCCGCAAATGGAAACATCCCACTGACCTTAGTTTGTATCAGTCACTCCTCTCTTCCTTCTCCACTGCTAAAACATCATTCTACTGCAACAAAATTAAAGTGCCCCTAATATGGCGTTTGAAAGTTTCCTATTTTTGTTTTGGGAGTCCCCAACAACAGGTTTACAAGCATGCAAGGTCAAAAAACACTTTCATAGTCTTATTTTTACCTTATTTGCTCAATGACTCCCAAACGATTAGCTCAACGATTCTTTTTTTCTAAACCCCTCGTTTGTGTGACGCTAATCTACGGTGATGGGTCAGATGACCCAGTCAGTTGTATACAGTGCTTGCATCACTTACATTGTATTATAATAATGATGGTGCTCTGCTCTGTTCTAAAAATAAAGACTCAGAAAGGAAATAATTTGTTTTGTGTTTATGTTAGCGAACCTAGCCCACAGCTCAGTGTTAAACACCCAAACAGTCTAAAGCAGGGATGGGCAACTTCGGTCCTGAAGGGCCACTGTCCTGCATGGTTTAGCTCCAACCATGATTAAACTCACCTGCCTGTAGCTTTCTAGTAATCCTAAGACGCTGATTAGATTGTTCAGGTGTGTTTGATTAGGGTTGGAGCTAAACTCTGCAGGACAGTGGCCCTCCAGGACCAAAGTTGCCCATGCCTGGTCTAGAGAATAGAGCAATACGTTGGTGTACAACTGCAGTGCTTTATAATACGTTTCTGCATTGGGCTAACGCATATGTACACCTGCAATGTTTTATCAATACGTTTCAGCATTGGGCTAACGCATATGCGTAAGCCCAATGCAGAAACGTATTGATAAAGCACTGCAGTTGTACACCAACGTATTGCTCTATTCTTTATCATAACTCAGAGTAATAACAACAACAAACATTTGACACATTTCTAGACAATTGCGAGCGAACACATACTGCTGTTACAATAGCTTGTTAGCCGGAGACCTATAAGCTGTGCAACACACACAACTAAATACATATTGTGCATGCTACAGAGAACATAACAGCAACAATTATTAATTATACTTACAAGTTGTAACTTTATATATGGTGCACTTTCAGATTTAAAACATTGCAGGATGTTTTCATTCACTTAGAGCTATGTTATACACTACATTAAGGGTAATTTAAAAAAAATAATTGGGGCACTTTAACAATTCTTCTGACTCTCGCACTCTTTTAAAAACCTTTTCCTGTCTTCTTTGTCCTCCTCCTCCTATCCTTCCTCAACTCTAAAAGCTGACGACTTTGCCACATTCGTCAAAAATAAAACAAGAACCATTAGTGGCCAATTCTCTACACCACAAACTGACAAACACAACTTAACAGCAAACACACACACACAGTCTTCCTTCTCTCCACTCTCAGAGGCAGAAGTCTCCAAACTCATCCTTTCCAACCACCCTACTACCTGTCCGCTTGATCCTATCCCTACTCATCTCCTTCAAGCCATTTCTTCTTCAGTTATACCTGCATTCACTCAGATCATCAACACCTCTCTTTACACTGGTACCTTTCCCACAGCATTTAATCAAGCTTGGATAACCTCACTGCTTAAGAAACTAAAACCTCTAAATCCTGCACTGTTAGAAAACTACAGACCACTATCCATTCTTCCATTCATTGTTAAGACACTTAAACAAGTCGTGTCCAAACAAGTCTCTCCCTTTTCACACAGAACAACCTCTTGGACAACGACCCGTCTGGCTTCAGAAGCGGCCACTCAACCGAGACTGCCTTGCTCTCAGTTATTGAAGCTCTGAAACAAGAACAACTTCCAAATCATCAGTACTCATCTTGCTGGATCTGTCTGCTGCTTTTGACACTGTTAACAACCAGATCCTCTTGTCAACCCTCATGACAATGGGCACCTCAGGAACCATACTCCAGTGGTTCAAATCTTACCTCTCAGGTAGGTCCTTCAGGGTGTCTTGGAGGGGTGAGGTGTCTAAATCGCAACATCTATCACTGGGGTACCTCAGGGCTCAGTGCTTTGGCAAGATGTGCATAAATTCTAAAAGTGTGCATAAAAAAACTTATGCGATGGCATGGCATAACTGGGCCAACCAGGGGATCGATCTCATTTAGTTTAATTCCCTCCCAGAAGCGCCTCACAGAATTGCGTTCCCAAATGCCAGGAATCTGAATGCAAGATAACATGATGGTGTTTATTGTGTTTCGTCTGCGCGCTCTGTGCCCACAAGTTAAATTTGCAACTTTGGATGGAAACATAGCTATAGAGAGAGAATGACGTGTGCCAAATCAGTTGCTGTAGGAATACTTCAATGGTTGTGGACCAAATAGCTCAATGCAAGAGGCCATGCAAACGCAAAGACTTGAAATAAACATCGGGGTGGATATCAGGGATGTTTAGATTACTATAAAATAATTCACATGTTCACATTTCTTGAAAATAATAAGTTAATAGATATCAGTTTAAATGCTTCAATTTGTTTTATTATATTATATTATACTATACCTAATAAGGAATTGATCTCACAAGTGGATTGTTTAGGGCTCCTTGCCATAAAAAAAATCTGAAAACCCATGATATAGACAATCCTGCAAATTCATTAGCAATAAATAAACATTTAATTTTGATGGTTTAATGTTGTCCTTGGCCAATAACTGACCATACAAAACACATCATGGTTGTCCCAAACAATCTCAGTGGTTCTCAACCGGGGGGCCGCGGCCCAATAGAGGGCCTCAGTGATCCTCCAGGGGGGCCGCGAGATGACTTAAAATTCATTTAAATATATTTATATAATCCATTAATTTTATTATTAATATGTTAAAGGTGCAGTAAGTAGATTTTGAAAAATGCTGTTGGACATTATTGATATCTGAAATCAACCCAAACAATCCCACCCCTCTCCTCATTGCTCCACCTCCAAAACTCACTCTCCAATCCTAACCACCCTGCTCCGAGTCAGTCTCGAACCCCGGCCCGATCGCTGCTGGCATGCGAGGCGAGTGCACTAACAATGATGCTAAACACGCAGTGGTTTACCTGCACAACTCTCACTATCTGCCCAATGTTACACACGCAATGCAAGAGTGGATGTCTGTTTATCACAACTGATGCGCAACAAAATGCTTCACGGAAAATAAAGCACAGATGATGAACAAACGACAAGAAAGCACAAAACATGAACGTACAGTACACAAGAGTAAATACAAACAAGAGTTCCTTGTTAGTAGCCAACAGCACAGCAGCTCATGACACTCAAACCCAGTGTTACTCACGGAAGCGGAATCAAAGCAGCCTCCGCACCTTTAAATAAAAAAAAAATGAACAAAGCACCACCTCTCTTGTACATATTGTGATTGTTTTGGAGCAGCCCAAGCCGTTTCTCATCGGGCTGTGTGAAATACAAACTGAACGGCGGCTCAAAACACCCAACATGAACATAGGATAGGCTACGCAAACTACATCTCTCAGTTGGATAAAGAAAACCAGTGTGGCTAATAATGTTTTGATGGATGCTGATTGTAATGAAGGTCAAGATGATACAGGAGTCGTACAATAGGCATGCGCAAGTCTGTTTTTATTGATGCGCAAACAAATCATCCATGTTTTATAATGGATGCTCACTGAAGAAGCGTGTTTTGGAGAAGATTGTTTGGAGAGGATCAGTGGTGTTTATGTACACATGGGCATCAGACGCTCCAAACATAGACATGATTGCTTGTTCTGACAGAGGAACTGTTCACTGATGAGTACTGTCCTGCCTGAGATTTTTTTAATGATTTTTTTAATAGAATTTCTTGGTAGAGACTGGTTTAGTTAACACCGCACTGTAAAACTGCTTGTTTTCAAAAGGTCTGGTTATACAGTGGGTACGGAAAGTATTCAGACCCCCTTAAATTTTTCTCTTTGTTATATTGCAGCCATTTGCTAAAATCATTTAAGTTCATTTTTTTTCCTCAACGTACACACAGCACCCCATATTGATAGAAAAACACAGAATTTATTAAAAAAGAAAAACTGAAATATCACATGGTCCTAAGTATTCAGACCCTTTGCTCAGTATTTAGTAGAAGCACCCTTTTGATCTAATACAGCCATGAGTCTTTTTGGGAAAGATGCAACAAGTTTTTCACACCTGGATTTGGGGATCCTTTGACATTCCTCCTTGCAGATCCTCTCCAGTTCTCTCAGGTTGGATGGTAAACGTGGGTGGACAGCCATTTTTAGGTCTCTCCAAAGATGCTCAATTGGGTTTAAGTCAGGGCTCTCCTTCGTTATTTTAGCCGTGTGCTTAGGGTCATTGTCTTGTTGGAAGGTAAACCTTCGGCCCAGTCTGAGGTCCTGAGCACTCTGGAGAAGGTTTTCGTCCAGGATATCCCTGTACTTGGCCGCATTCATCTTTCCCTCGATGCAACCAGTCGTCCTGTCCCTGCAGCTGAAAAACACCCCCACAGCATGATGCTGCCACCACCATGCTTCACTGTTGGGACTGTATTGGACAGGTGATGAGCAGTGCCTGGTTTTCTCCACACATACCGCTTAGAATTAAGGCCAAAAAGTTCTATCTTGGTCTCATCAGACCAGAGAATCTTATTTCTCACCGTCTTGGAGTCCTTCAGGTGTTTTTTAGCAAACTCCATGCAGGCTTTCATGTGTCTTGCACTAAGGAGAGGCTTCCGTCGGGACACTCTGCCATAAAGCCCCGACTGGTGGAGTGCTGCAGTGATGGTTGACTTTCTACAACTTTCTCCCATCTCCCGACTGCATCTCTGGAGCTCAGCCACAGTGATCTTTGGGTTCTTCTTTACCTCTCTCACCAAGGCTCTTCTCCCCCGATAGCTCAGTTTGGCCGGACGGCCAGCTCTAGGAAGGGTTCTGGTCGTCCCAAATGTCTTCCATTTAAGGATTATGGAGGCCACTGTGCTCTTAGGAACCTTAAGTGCAGCAGAAATTTTTTGGTAACCTTGGCTAGATCTGTGCCTTGCCACAATTCTGTTTCTGAGCTCTTCAGGCAGTTGTGTCACAGCAAAGGGTCTGAATACTTAGGACCATGTGATATTTCAGTTTTTCTTTTTTAATAAATCTGCAAAAATGTCAACAATTCTGTGTTTTTCTGTCAATATGGGGTGCTGTGTGTACATGAATGAGGAAAAAAAATTAACTTAAATGATTTAAGCAAATGGCTGCAATATAACAAAGAGTGAAAAATTTAAGGGGGTCTGAATACTTTCCGTACCCACTGTAAAGAACGTTTTTGCTCAAGTGGCCAAAATGTCTGCCCAATAGAGAAAAGCAAGAAAAAAAAAATTAGAGGTAACATTGTTTATGACCATTTTAGTCAGTCTGGAGCCCTGCTAAAAGAAACACAACATCAGAATCAAAGTGCATTTTGCCTGTACTCACACTCTCCACGAAACTGGGCTTGAATCCATCTGGTTGGCGTCTCATGTCAAGGTGCTCTCTATGACGCATCATATCTTCCTCACGTCTACGTCTCTCTTCCTCATGCCTAAGCATATATAACTCAAATTCAGTTAAACTGCACATGCTCAGATCGACCATCTGGTACACCAAAATGTGAATATTTCAACACGAGTGAAGCACAAAGCTTTGTTTACAAAAGAAATAATAGGTTAGCAATGATATGTTACATCAAAACCATGAAAACATTTGGATTCGTGCCAAATGAGAAAGGTACACAAGCCCACATATTTACAGATTTTGTGCTTGTAAGAATTGGTAAGGCACATCAAGTTTATTTGTAAATCGCATTTCACACACACTGGTAATTTAGTTTCAAGTTTGGAAGATAAAATTGGCTCTTCAAATCTACAAGAAGTTGATTTGGAACATCGGGAGAAGACATTACACAAGAGATGGTCTCTGTTCTGATCGTGTCCCACATTCCTTTCAAAGAGCAGAGCATTATATATGACAACTCATTTATCTTTGTGGGAAAATATAAAATGAATGATTTTTTTTTTATGTAATATTTAACTTTCTTATATTATTTAGATTACCATTTTTACTGATATTTATTTCAGTGTTTTACAGGCTGTAGAGTGTTGTTTAACTGACGGAAGTGCTAAAATAAACACGCACGTTCATTACAAAACTGATGTTTGAGCCTCATTTTTTTTTATTTTTTATATATATATATATTACATAATGCATTACACACATACCTAAATACAGTGGTGGACGAAGTACACAAATCAACCACAGATACCCTAATAAAATATTACTCCAGTAAACATTTTTTTAGTACTCATTTCTAATTTTACATGAGTAAAATTACAGAAGTACTTGATTTTTAAATGTAATTAAGTTTTGGAAGTAAAAAGTACTGATCAATGAATGTTTGTTTTGTAATGTACTTATATACTGTTACATTCATTTTATATTACATATTTTATATAATCCTACTGCTCAAAATACCTGGGAGAGGGTATATCATTATTATGAATTATTATTAATTTTCAAGTAGCCCGCACTAGTCAGTAAGGAAGTGGATGTAGATACATAATATATAATATGTGTTGACAAAAGGTAGGTCCTTCAGGGTATAGGAGGGCAGAGGTGTCTAAGTAGCATCATCTTGCTACTGGGGTACCTCAGGGCTCAGTGCTAGGACCACCTCTCTTCTCCATCTACATGTCATCACTAGGATCTGTCATTCAGGATCTGTCATGTTTTTTCCTATCACTGCTATGCTGATGACGCACAACTCTACCTCACATTCCAACCAGATGATTTGACGGTTGCTGCTCACATCGCAGCCTGCCTGACAGCCATTTCTGCCTGGATGAAGGACCACCACTTTCAGCTCAGCCTTGCAAAGACGGAACTGCTTGTGGTCGGTGCCAACCCAACACTTCATCATAACCTCTCCATTCAACTTGATTCTTCAACCAAAACTCCTTCCAGGACAGCCAGAAACCTTGGAGTGGTGATGGATGATTATTTAAGCTTCACAGTTCATATCAGAGATGTTCACGAGTCTTTTATCTGGAGTCTGAGTCAAGTCTGAAGTCTTTATCACTGGAGTCTGAGTCAAGTCTGGAGTCTTTTGTCACAAGTCCGAGTCGAGTCTCGAGTCATTAAAAAAAAAAAATTCTCATAATCAAATCCTATATTTTATCCAAGTTGTATTATATAGACAAAATTATATGATCTTTCTATAATCAGTTTTATTTGAAATTAAGGTCCTATGATGTAAGGTAGTGGTTCCCAAACTGGGGTACGAGGTGACAAAAGGGGGTACGTGAACAAAATGCTGAGTAGTTCATTTAATTCTACCTTAAAATAATATTACAATCGATCATGTATTTCTAACTGCCAAAATGTCGTAAATCCAATACATTTAATCAAATTACCTCATCATTTGCAGTCAAAAATGACTGTATCCACACAAGCAGCATGCATATGATAAATTGCGTGCAGTCTGCTGCCTTACATCGGGCTAAATTACTGTCGTTCTCAACAATGCACCTTTGTAAAAGTGGGGATTTAGCTCTTACTCGCATAAAGAACAAATATAGACACAGATAGTGGATACATTTCGATTTAAGACTCAAACTTTCTCTGATACAAAAACATACCTTGTGTGAGTTCTTGTATTTAATGATGATAACAAGCAAGAACGCAATTGTTCCCAAATATCCACATGACTGCAAACGTGACATTATTATACAACAGGTCAAAAAATAAAACGTACATTTTAAACACAGTAGTAGCCTATTTACTCTATTTTGCAAAGAAATAATAGTTCTACACTAAAATATTACATTACTAATACTAGCCAGTATTTTATGTTATTACACGAGGCGTGCATTATGCCATAACATAAATAATAATAAATAAAAAATTAAAAAATGAGAAAAGGTGGATTACTCTGAACGGGAACATTGTGAGTAATATAGGCTAGTTCCCTTTCGAAAGGGAACTCGCACTGCATCCACTAAGGGTCGCTATGGGGAATGTCTCCGGCATAACCAGTGTCTGAAGCATGAGTCTAAACACGACAATGAACTTGACATTGGCAGGCGGCAGCCTATGACGTCATCACTGGTGTGACTGAGAATAAAAGGGCACCTGTGAAATACGTCATCCTCTTTCTTGTCTTCAGGATACTTGTTTGTTTAAATGTATGTCTAAACAAGGCAATTATGGCTAGTACTGGCGCTAAGTCTTTCAGGCAGTGTGTTCCGCAGTCCTCGAGGGGGCCGTTAGTGTGCATTGTGAGCGCCTCTCTATTAAGAAACTTCCCTTTCGTTTGTCCTTTTTCTCAAGGGAATCGGGACAGCCATCTGTGCTTCGCGGTTCAGGACCTGCTGCGGCTTAGTCGAGTAGGAGACTGAAGTCGTGGGGCTCGCAGGATGAATTTGAGAAAGGTATGAATATTTCTCATTCATCTGCGGCTGGCGAGAGCAAGCTGCCGGATTGTGATGATGTGTTGTCTCTCCATATTTATATGAATTTACAGATAAAATATGAGTTTTTGGAGGGTTTTATTTTGTAATTAAACATCAGACAGTTATTTTTAAATACATTTGAAATTATATATTTAATATTACTCAAAATTTAAAATTATTTTCAGGTTATGAGGCATATTTGATATTCCAATTATTTTAAATGTATTTATTTTGTTTATGTCATTATGTTTTTTATTTCCTTATTTATTAATTTATTATTGACAGACTGACTGAATAAACGAATATGGAATTACATTCAGCGAAAAATCACTTATTTTGAAATGAGTTTTTAGACACTAATACCACAATGCCTAGTATATGCGCATAGGCAAAACTGCATGGAGGCTGACCTTGTATTTTAAAGTGGAGGATGCCTAGACCGCAGTTGATCACTGTCACAGTTCCAGTCATTCCCGGACTACACTTCCCATAATCCTCCCTGCCAATCACCTGCACTCACTCCACCAATCAGCTAACACTAATCACCACACCCAGCTGCCACGCATTACCTGGACTATATAAGCATGTCACATCCTCACACACATTGCGAGGTCTTGTATTGCCACGGTGTACATTTCTGAGCGTTTCCTTGTGTTGACTGCCTGCCTGCCTGCCTGCCTGACTGAACGAACCTGAACGAACCTGTTTGCCTCCCATTTACGATTCTCTGCTGTCAGCCTTTGGACTGTTTATTGTTGCCTGGACTGGGAGTGATATCTGCCTGCCCTGATTCTCTGCCTGTACCTTGACTACGATTCTGCCTTGTCCCTGCTGTATCTGTTTGCCACTGTTTGACCCTTGCCTGTTTGACAACGAACTCTGCTTTAATGAAAGCTTGCATATGGATCCTACCCTGAGTCCCGCTTCGTTACAATCACACAGAGGTCAAAACTGGGCACAACACCGGCTCATGAGCAAAACATGCAGCAGACACACAAGGAAAAATTAAGCAAGCATGCCAAAGTTAATGAAGCTAAAGGAGGCTGTAGCGTTACAGGGAAAGTTATAGCCTGTGTTCATTAAAATACAGTTTTATTTAAAAAAAATAATCCAATCTGTTTTGTCATTGAATGAACATATTATAGTGGGAGATTAAACAAATTGATACCAAAATATAAATATATTAAGAACTACACAGGAAGATCATTTATAGCTGAAGGAAATATCAAAGTAGTCTAAAGGCTCAGATTTACTTCAAGCGAAATGTAACACGTTATGGAGTAAAAGTATGCTTTATCGTATTCTCCTAATTTTCCGTAATATGCACAATATCCTAAGCACATATGGTAAGAAAATAATAGCAAAACAACCTATCTGCTCACATGGATGCATTATCTACCATACAAATGGAGACACACACATGGAAACAAACAACAACTGGAAACTGCAGCAAATTAGCTCAAAGGGAAATATGGATAATTTTAACATTATGATTATAAATATTTGGATCAGTTGTAAGTAGGGCTGGGTGATTTGACGATATCGTTATCATGAAATAAAATGTCTATCGTTAGAAACTTTGCAATATCGTATATATTGCAGTATGCAGTGGTGGACGAAGTACACAAATCAAGAACTTGAGAAAAAGTACAGATATGTATCATAAAATATTATTCAAGTGAAAGTATTTAGTGCTCCTTTTCAATTTTATTTGAGTGAAAGTACAAAAGTACTTGATTTTTAATGTACTTAAGTAAAAAAGTATTGATTGATGAATGTTTATATTGTAATTTTATATAGGCCACTTATATAATTTATATTATATATTTTATTATATTATATA
>RJVU01049346.1:1452083-1525865 GCA_003731715.1 Anabarilius grahami
AAACAAACCTGTGGCAAAGAGAGCAGGTTTTGCAGTTCCTGTCAAAAAATAGGCCATACAGAGGAAAAATGCTGGTCACTGGGTAGGGGTAGACCTCCACCTTATTTTCAGAAAAATAGGAAACCACGTTCTAAGAGCAAAGATCAGTGCTCATTTGCAGGTAAAACTGTTAGTGAGTTAACTGCATTGTTCATGCAAGGCCTCCAACAGCAATGATCCTGTGTGTATTTTCAAATTTGTAATTGTGCTAAACAAATTGTGCGCATAGAACACACATTAAAGTTGTTTGTAATACTATATGTACACATAGACTAGCTGAGTTTATTCTTTAAAACATACAATTGCTTTACTGTAAGTGTTGAATGAAACACTTAAGGCTTGTACACACCGGGACGAATATCGCACGCGTTTATCGCCAAAAACTGAAATACTTTCTGTACCCACTGTATATGACATATGAGAGATGGTAGTCAGAAACGGTAGGGCAAATAAACATTTATGATATAAATAAAGATAAAGAAGATAAAAATGCAGATATTAAATGGCATATATGACATATGAGAGATGGTAGTCAGAAACGGTAGTGCAAATAAACATATTTATGAAATAGACATTCTCAACTATATTTCTTGACTGTAAAAGAATAAAAAAACAAACAGTAAAAATACAGAAATAATACACATCTATTGGTGTGGCCAAAAAGTGGCAGAGCACCCATAGCATGCGTCTCAATCAGCTCCCTAGTTCAGTAGTCAGGGCACTGATCAGGGAGTCGGTCACATACTGATACATGACCTAGGAAGCTAGGCAGCTGATTGAGACGCAGGGATAGTTTGTAGGGGTCTTCCTCGTCTACTTACTTTCTCTTCGTCGTCTTGGTATCAATGTGTGCTCGGCAAGACCGTTTTGTGCTTGAGCGCCACCAAGTCGTGTTTTACTGTAACTTCAGCAGCTCCAGGCACGTGAACAAAAGCACCACTCTCATTGATCGGACAGTTTTTAACGCGGCACGTCAAACCAGAGATTGTATATAATGGGGAGATAAGAGGGTCTGTGTATCTCACCATTGGAGAAATCGTAACAGCTAACTTAATCACGTGTGGCACCTCTCAGCCTATCGTGTAATGGCAGTGACGTCAGTCGCAACATTCCTAGTCTGCCTTCTCTTAAAAAAAATACATTTTATCAAGCTAAAATCTACATATAGTTCCCAACGAAAGCATTGTTTAGTGTAAAACATGCTGAAGATTGGCAAACAGGCTGTCCTTTAATTAAATGATTAGCTATTTCCCCACAAAAGCTGTTTAATCAGCATAGTGAAGCCTCTCATCGATTGACTTCCATTCAAAAACAGCCTCCGGTCTCCTTCCCTGCGTACTGCGGGGGGCGGAGCGTTAGCATTAGCATTTTTTGGCTAAACCTTGCAGGCTTCCCTTCCAGTGGCTTTGGTCAAACCAAAAAAACGAACGAGACGTTTTTTAAAAAATTACGCTTTTACGCCTCGCGTTTTTCGCGTCGGTGTGCACACTCACATTGGCACCCGTTGTTTAGTCGCGATATTCGTCCTGGTGTGTACAGGCCTTTACAACTGCATTAACCACGAAAATGCTTTCCTCACAACAGGATTCAGTAACTCTGAACTTTGCACTTTATCATGCTCCTTAAAGGATTAGTTCACTTTTAAATAAACTTTTCCTGATAATTTACTCACCCCCATGTCATCCAAGCTGTTCATGTCTTTCTTTCTTCAGTCGAAAAGAAATTAAGGTTTTTGATGAAAACATTCCAGGATTATTCTCCATATAGTAGACTTCAATGGGCACCAAACAGTTGAAGGTCATAATTAGTTTCACTGCAGCTTCAAATTGTTCAA
Source organism: Anabarilius grahami (assembly GCA_003731715.1). Lineage (NCBI taxonomy): Eukaryota > Metazoa > Chordata > Actinopteri > Cypriniformes > Xenocyprididae > Anabarilius > Anabarilius grahami. The sequence goes on from RJVU01049346.1 coordinate 1,453,957, forward strand.
CACGATCCCAGATGAGAAATAAGGGTCTTATCTGGTGAAACCATCGCTCATTTTCTGAAAAAAATAGAAAATTATATAAGTTTTAACCAGAAATCCTCATCTTGAACTTGCTCTCTTCTTCTCCTCTATTAGAATTCCAGCAATGTAGATGCTGCTAAGCGTATTACGGCCCTCCACAGGTCAAAGTTTGAACTAATTGTTATATACTATTGAACTAGCATATTGCATATAAAAATTAGTTCAAACTTTGGCCTGTGGAAGGCCGTAATACGCTTAGCAGCGTCTACACTGCTGGTATTCTAATAGAGGAGAAGAAGAAGATAGCTAGTTCAAGATGAGCATTTCTGGTTAAAACTTATATAATTTTCCATTTTTTTCAGAAAATGAGCGATGGTTTCACTAGATAAGACCCTTATTTCTCATCTGGGATCGTGTTGAACAATTTGAAGCTGCAGTGAAACTAATTATGACCTTCAACTGTTTGGTGCCCATTGAAGTCTACTATAAGGAGAATAATCCTGGAATGTTTTCATCAAAAATTTTAATTTCTTTTCGACTGAAGAAAGAAAGACATGGACATCTTGGATGACATGGGGGTGAGTAAATTATCAGGAAAAGTTTATTTAAAAGTGAACTAATCCTTTAACAAAAACATTAGTGTTGAAGAATTTTGAGCCAGATCACACCTCATTCTCACATTTTCAAGCTGGCTCCCTGTTACAAAAATAGGACCAAATTTGCATCACAATTGTAAAACCTCCTCACCTTTGTTTGGAGCATGATTGCATTTACACATAGATTTGACCTTCACACACAAAGTCAAATCTACATCTGCCTCACAAAATGTATGCATACAATGTTAAGTCTTTACATCTAGACTGCACTATAACTGAATTTCATCCAGTAATTGTTTTTTGTTTTTACTTTGGATTTACTAAAACACTTAGTTTATCATTTGTGTCACCAAGTTAAATATCAAAATGTATGTTAGGATTGAATCACTGTTCCCTTTCGAATGGGAACTCACACTGCGTCCTAGGGCGCTAATGGGGAATGCCTCCGGCATGTCCGGTGTCTGAAGCATGTGTCAAAACACAACAATAACATTGGCCGGCAACAGCCGATGACTTCACTACTGCTGTGACCAGAGTATAAAAGGGCGCCTGTAGTACACGTCATCCTCTTTTTGTTTGTGATGTGTCGAAGGCAGTTATGGCAGCGAAAGCTTTCAGGAAGTGCATACATCCGTGTCAGCACTTTTTGACACCTGATGATACACACTATACGTGATATGCTTGGGTGAGGAGCATGCTCAGTCAGTCTTAGGGGGCTTAAAGCAAGTTTCTCTATGAAGAAACTCCGCTTTTGTTTGTCCCTGTTTTTTAAGGGAATTGGGACAATCATCTGCGCCCCGTGCAGGACCTGCTTGCAGCTGAGGCAAGGAGAAAACTGAGATTTACATTTACATTTACATTTATGCATTTGGCAGATGCTTTAATCCAAAGCGACTTACATTGCATTATACTATACATTTGTATCTGTGTATGTGCAATCCCTGGGATCGAACCCATGACCTTGGCATTGCTAGTGCCACGCTCTAACCCCTGAGCTACAGGAAAGCTATCGTGGGGCACTCAGATGGAGCTTGCAGAGCAATTTGAAAATGGTATGGTTATTTCTCATCCTTCACTAGCTGCCAAGGCCGAGTTGCTGGATGAGAATGTGTTATCGCTCACATCCTCCGATCTCGCAGCGAGTGTGCAATGTTTTTTTTTTATATTAAGGCAAACAACAAATAATTTTAAATAAAAATTTAAATCTTACTTATATTTTATATGAAGAATAAATAAATAAGCATTAAAGAAACTTAGAGCTGTACAATTCTGGATAAATTAAGAAACTTATTTGTTTTGTCAAACTAAGATCACAATTCTGAATGACAACTAAACGAAAAAAACATGCAATTTACTAGAGGTTCTGACAAAATATTAAAGGTGCTCTAAGCGATCCTGGGTGGAGTAACTTCCTGTTGATGTTCGAAGTGTTGTCAAACAAAACAGAGGCTAGCTAGACCCTCCCTCCTCCTCCTCCCCCTCCCCTCTGTGCTTCCTGAAACAGTCATGGGCTATAAACGAATTCATAACAAACAGTAGGTGAAAACAATCCTTATTTGTGTTTATATCCTTGTGTTGGTTAGGCGAACATGAACGTCCATTTAGAATAACCAAAAAATGGTTTAACTCACCTGTCCAGCAAAAAAAGAGCCACCTGAATGTCGGATTGGAATCCCTTCTGCCGCCGGAGTTCTCGCCACCTTTCAAAGGCTTTTCCTATGTAAATTCGGGACTTTCCGCGTTCCTTCTCCTTTTCCCTTTTATTTTCCAGGTGTTCATTAGAACGTCGTCTCTTTGGTCGTGTGTCGGCCATATCAAGATCACATAATTCGAACTTCCCTCTTTATGCTTCTCTCTTCTACACACCCCCCTTCATGTGCACGCGCACTAACCCCAAAACTCCACCCCCAAATCATTCTTGTCGGTTATTGGCTGGAGCACTGTTTATTATGTTTCCTGGTCCAGGCCGCACCAGTTTGTTTTTGTTGCCGTTTTTGGAGCTTGTGGCAACTACAGAGACCGCGTTTTTTTACAGTGTGTTCAGGGGACAGGCAGCTAGAGGATAGTGAGGAGATGTTTGCTGTATGTGACAAAAAATATATTGGCCTAAAAACACTGAAGGTTGCTTAGAGCACCTTTAATTGCTGCAGTCTATTTTAAAAAAATGTATTTATTTGAGTTAATTTTTTTTTTCTTTAAATCTGTTTGGATGTATGATTCAATGACTCATTCATAAATACTCTTGTTTCATTACTGGATGAATTAGTGTATTTGAAAGAATCTGATGAATAATGAACAATGTAATCGATAAATGCGTCGTTTTCAGCACAAAGTTTCTTTCAGAAGCTAATTTGCTGAGTTTTGATTAATAAAGTGTTTATTTCTAAACTATAAACTTTTATCTCAGTATTTCTGTGATAATTTGAATATTTGTAACACAGAAATAAAGATACTGTGTGGTTGAAAACACTGTGCAGCTGTTTATTCCGACATGACAACTGCTCTCTCAAGACGAACTTTGAAGTAGATCAACTTTAAGACGCAAGGAAACAATGAAACTGCCACACTGACAAGCTGATATGTCCTTTTTTATTCACAATCTCCTTGTCGCCGGCAGGTACAGCACTAATTTTCATGTGTTTGTGTGTTCTGATTTCACGTGGCGATTGCGTATCTGAACTCCACAGCAACTTGTTTGCGTGTCACTCGCAGTGCGTCTGTTTGTGATCCAGGGAAGGAGTGAGCTTGAGAGTTGTTCGTGCAACCAAACTTCATGTCTGTTTACATTCTAACGCATTTAAGTGAAACTATATCGAGAGTTATATCAAAACAAATTTCCTATCGTTATCGATTAAGACATACCATCGTTAAATATCGATATCGTTTTATCGCCTAGGCCTACAGACAGCCTATATATAATCCCTCTTTTGGGTGCACATGTCTTAAGGTTAAATGATTTTCAAGCATTTTTTTGAAAACTGATCAGTTGGCAAAATGGAAGAAGACGGTTCCTCTGTACAGTGCACGCACCCATGACCATACTTTAAAAAAGTATGTTCCAGTTTTCTGAAGAGGTTAAAGATTCTTATCTTTTTAAATGCTTGGTTTGTTTGCCTAAAACAAAGCCAAATCACAGCCTTCAAAAACTCGTCGTCCAACCTGCGGAAGCATATTGAGGTGTGTAAACTTTAAATTTCTTCTGAAAGCTTGAGATTGTCTGTGCTTTACAGCTGAAGTTTCAGTATGAAGTATGGTCGGTCAAATGATTTATGGATTTGTCCGCCAAATGCCATAGCAAAAAAGTAAATTCAAATGTAAATGTGTTTAAGAGTTAAATAAGTTCATATCTTGTAACTTTTATATTTTTTGTTACCTTGCATAAATAGTTATGTGTAGAGCTGCACGAATAATCATAGAAAGATCTTGATTTAAAGGAACACGCCACTATTTTTGAAAATAGGCTCATTTTCGAACTCCCCTAGAGTTAAACAGTTGAGTTTTACCATTTTCGAATCCATTCAGCCCATCTTCGGGTCTGGAGGTAGCACTTTTTTTTATCTGCAGCTTAGCATATATCATTGAATCTGATTAGACCGTTAGCATCTCGCTCAAAAATGACCAAAGAGTTTCGATATTTTTCATATTTAAAACTTGACTCTTCTGTAGTTACATTGTGTACTAAGACCGACGGAAAATGAAAAGTTACAATTTTCTAGGCCAATATGGCTAGGAACTATACTCTCATTCCAGCATAATTAATCAGGGAACTTTGCTGCAGTACCATGGGTGCAGCAGGCGCAATGATATTACGCCAACATGACCTTTTTCCTAAATGATAACGATTCGCCTGTCTATTAAACATTTGACAAAAATCATACCAAAGGGTGTAGTTTAAGGGGTTAATCCGATTTAAAATTTAATATATTGTCCCTTATAGCCAGTAGTATAACAAGCCTATAAGCAAGCTTTATTGTTACTAGTTTGACATGACATTAAAGAAAATGGAAAAGATTGTGTAGGCTTTCAAAGTACTCCCTTCACCTTGCTCTTCTTCCGAGTGAACATTTCTCTGAATCCATCACGAGTGCCACAGAGAAAATGAAAGCATGCAAAATCTGAGGTAAAATGAAATGATTTCATTTTCTGCTCCAGATATACACTTGTCAAAATAATATATTAATTTTAAAATGTAACATGAATGTGATGGTAATTTAAACAGCCTTTGTAAAAATATATAAAACAAAATATTAAATGTGGCAAAATCTTTTTTTAAAATCATAATTTCCAACTCAACTAGCAGCATTAACATTGTTTAATCTCGCACATTCCCTAATGATGTCGGCATACCACCATTTAAAAAAACCACATGCAACAGGAGTAGGCTAACTGTCGACGCAATAGGAAGCTATCTGAAAGGGATGTCCAGGTACTAACCCTGACTTTCCAAAAAAAAAAAACACAGCTGCCTAACTCACTGCAGAATTAAATACACACCTCGACTCTTCTGTTTCCACCAAAACTGTTCATCGGGAGCTCCAAAAAGAGTCAATATTCACGGTCGGCTCTTATAGCTAAAAAAATTGGTCACTCGTGCTAATGCCAAAAGTTGGTTTTATTGGTGCCAACAGTGCAAATCTTGGGCTGTGGAGAATGTGAAACATGTATTGTTTTCTAGGGATGTAACGGTATTATAAATATCGTATCGCGATAGCAAAATTGTCTCGATATCATCATGGTCACACGACTGTATGAGACGATATGTCTTCCAGGCAAAAAGTTTTTTTTTTTTTTTTCCCAGCCCAGTGGAACAGAACGGAGGGAAGTGGTAACAAGGGTTGGGAACCGAGAACCGGTTCTTATCCAGAAGAAGTGCGAGGAGCGAATCCTTTAATAGAGACGTCTCACCTCATGAATATTATAGCAATGAATGCACTGAAAAGCACTCGCGCTACTCATATACGTCAATGCAGGGAGAGAGAGGTGCACAAAGCTGCACGATTAGTCTTTAAAAGATTACGTTCTCGATTTCATCATCAATTTGATCTAATTCCTAAATGACAACGATTTGCCCGTGTAGGCTATATTAAACCTTTGACAAAAATAAAATCGCGACATTCAAATCTGCTTTCGCGCTGCCATTGATCTGAAGAGAGTTGTCATATTTAGATAAACAGCTTCACAAACAATCCTTTCAAACACACAGTATCATTATTTCTGTTACAAATATTCCAGTTATCACATAAGTATACAAAAATGTATTATTCAGATAAACGCTGATGTCTACGATACCGATCAAAACGAAATAAATCACCTTTTGAAAATACTTCAAATAGGCTAACTAATATATCGCTTGCATTGTTACGCCACTAGGTGGCAACAAATTACTGTTAAAACTGTATCACTGAATCATTCTTTTAAAAACAAGTGACGTCTTTATGAATCCAATGTGTTGAATTTGTGGTAACACTTTACAATAAGGTTCATTTGTTAACTTTAGTTAATGTTGGTTTAGTTAAAGTTAGCAATACATTTGTTACAGTATTTGTTAATCTTTGTTAATGTTAGTTAATAAAAAAATACCAGTGTTCATATTGTTCATGTTAGTTTACAGTGCATTAAATAATGTTAACAAATACAACTCTTGATTTTAATGATGTATTAGTAAATGTTGAAATTAACGTTAAATATTAATGAATGCTGTAGAAATGCAGTTCATTATTAGTAAATGTATTTATCTAATGTTAACTAATGAACCTTATTTGTAAAGTGTTAGTGAATTTGTTGAGATTAGCAGTCTGATAAACTCATTTTACAAGTATAATAAACACAAAAAGGAGTTGAGTATTGTGCATTTTTTCCCCTTACTACTATTTTTATTGGTTGTTTAATATTTTTTTCCTTATTATGAAAACAGAAAACAATGGAAGTTCCTGTTTCAAACTGACAATGTCTTCATTTATCTTTTTTTAATTTTTTTATTTCGCAATAAATATCGTATCGTGTATTTTATATCGAGATATTATCGTATCGTGAGATTTTGATATCGTTACATCCCTATTGTTTTCTGACGAGTCCACCTTCAGTGACTTTCCCAAATCCATGGGAGTTACAGTGTGGAGAAGCCCCAAAGAGGCTTACCTGGACTGTTGCATGCCCAGAGTGAAGCACAGGTGTGGATGAGTGATGGTTTAAGCTGCAATATCATGGCATTCCCTACTGTGTTTGATGGGCGCATCATTTCCAAGGACTACTGAACCATTCTGGAAGACCATGTGCATCTAATGGTTTAAACACTGTACCCTGAAGGGTGTGTCATGTTATCAGCATGATAATGCACCAGTACACAGAGCAAGACTTAACTTCCATGGCCTGCACAGTCACCAGATCTAAATGTTGAGCAAGTTAATACAATCGCCAATCAGAGGTGTTTTAAGTTCACTCAAAATCCCCCTAGCACTCAAAATGCTAGGGGGAAATGCTGGTATCGTCACATTTTTAACATTTCAGTACCGACTTGGTTTGACAACCCTAACACTCAGTTCAGGAAAGTTCAGAAAGCACATCCTCTTTTTCTTTATTTAAAAAACGCACAACGTTTTCTTGTTATTGTGAGTTTCCATGTCTTGCAGTAAGCACTAATAATACTCTATGCATACTCTGCACAAACACTTGGATATGCGCCTAATAATAGCACACATTTATCTAGGTCAGGGATGTCCAACCCTGCTCCTGGAGGGCTACCGTCCTGCAGAATACAGTTCCAACCCTGCTCCAACACACCTGTCTGTAATTATCAAGCACCTTGATTAGCTGGTTGAAGCTTAAATCTGCAGGATGGTAGCTCTCCAGGAGCAGGGTTGGACACCCCTGATCTAGGTTATCATTAGAGCAAGTGGCCATGTAAAGTTGCTACTAATTTAGGGGGCAGCCCTAGTATTTATACCAAAAAAATGTATTTAGGCTACTGTTTTTCATAACAAATACCATAGAAAACATATAGTTACAATCTACCATGGTAGTGAGGTGCTATATGTGTGCGTGGTTTTACCAATGGTTATCATGATCTAAATGTAAGATACTCTGGTTGACCAATTGTTAATTTTAATAAAAGTCCTAACACACATAACATTTAAATTTTACCCTGTTAAGTTATTGAAATTTTTACAGATTTACATCTGCATCCCAACTCAAGCTATCGCTATTGTAAACTCAAGCTACTGTCAAATGTGCATTTTCTAAGAGACAAAACAAATAATATTATTAGTATTATTAAAGCTTGCATTGCAAACTGTACCGAAGATACACATCAAAGTCAGGCAACATAAACTATCACCCATTAGAACATGCAGAAACTAAGAAATTATGTTAAAACTTGAGTATAGGGAACACATTCACTATTAACTACGACTTTTCCCTCAATAAACTCCTAGTTTACTGCTTATTAATAGTTAGTAAGGTAGTTGTTAAGTTTAGGTATTGGGTAGGATAAGGTCATGCAGAATAAGGCCTTAATATGTGCTTAATAAGTACTAATAAACAGCCAATATTCTAGTAATATGCATGCTAATAAGCAACTAGTTAAAAGACCCTAAAATAAAGTGTTACCGAAATTATGTTTTCTATTAAGATATTTCTTTTGTTAAGAAAAAAAATACTGAAAAAGGATTTTAATTAAAAGATTAGTTTACTTTAAAATTAAAATTACCCCATGATTTACCCACCCTCAAGCCATCCTAGGTGTATATGACTTTCTTCTTTCAGACAAATATAATCAGAGTTATATTAATAATCACCCTGATACTCCAAAGCTTTATAATGGCATTTATATTTTCATCAAACTCACAAAACTCCTGCAGTACCTTCACGAAACCCAATTTGGGAAACCCTGACATAACGTAATGTTTAATGCACTTCATGTTTTTGAAAACAAAGATTGGAATATATTTACTTATTCTTTGTATTTTTATATCAATATGGTACAAGATTAACCTATTCAATTCAATGTGATAAATGAGTTAGGTGAAAAGTAATCTTAAAGTAATTAAAAAGTAGTCAGATTATATTACCTAAAATGTGTAATGTAATGGATTACGTTACTAACTACAATTTTTGTCATGTAATTTGGAATTAGTAACGGACTACAGTTTGTAAATAATCTATCCAGCACTGTTAATAATTTTAGTATGATTTTTACTGGGGTGATCCGATTAATCAGCTACTGATCGCTATCGGACAATAATAGTTTCTAATGATTGGATCGGTGATCTCTCAATTTGAGAGGTATAGCATGACATGCAGCGGTGCCGTCTCAATCTCTGTCTGGCATGGGTAAAATTATTATAATGCTAAAGGTGAGGTACAATTAATATTTCTTTATTAAAGGGGGGGTCTAATGCTATTTCATGCATTCTGACTTATTTACACCGTTAAAGAGTTGCATTCTCATGCTAAACGTGGCCAAAGTTTCAAAACACGAGTTGGACGTATGACGGAATATTTCTGTGTCAAATACACTACTTCCGGTTTCAGACTGGGTTTTGGAGAGTTTTTTTCGAGTATGGCTTGTATGACGTCAAAAGAGAGCGGAATTCCTTGTATAGGCACTTCTCCCTGATAAGCGTGCACACACACATCGCCTAGAGCAAGAGCAAGAACACGCCCATCAACGCGTTTCATTCGGGATACGGAAGCCGAGAGATTTTTCAACAATGGCTGTGTCCTAATTCAGGTGGTGAGTAAAGCTGCATCAGATGTCTGTGTTTTGTTGGCAATCGTGCATATAAAGTAAACACCATGAACATTTTTGTTCCCTTTGTATTTATAATGATGTCGCAGCTTGCAGACGATCTCTACGCAAAAGCTGTGCGCGCTCATGACTCTTTAGCTCTGTCGACGCCACTGATGACAGGCATGCCTCCAGGAGCTCTGCTTTTTTCGGAAAGACTCAGTTTAGCTTATCTATCTTTTATAAAGATGATAAAACTAAAGACTTTTCGGAGATATGAAGGATGCATTGTTACTCTAGATGTACTCAAGATTAACATGAGATTGGCAGAAACAGTGTTTGATACCCCCACTTTAAATAACTTACAAAGTAATTTGAAAACTTTCTGTGAGACGTAATTTCTAAAACAGTGAATCACAGCGCGCTCACTCTCTTTCCCTCTCAAAATGCACAAATGGCTTCACATCACCACACCACTACTGCGTTTTAGATTAAGGGTGGCACTTCCGGTTTGGGGAAGTTCCACTCAAAAAGACTTAAACAAATTATTTCAAATCATAAGGTTGCACAACAAATTATCCTTATCCGTCAGCAGTGTTGGGTATAACGCGTTGCTAAGTAACTAAATTACTTATCCACTGAAAAAGTAAAGTAAGGGATTACTGTTAATTTTTAGGTAATTTAATTACAGTTACTTATAATGTGATTGTGTTACATACTGTAAATTAGTTCAACAGTTCTGTTTAAATCAATATTAAATTTAAAATCTAAATTTGTCGTCTAAAGGTAAAACTGAACGCTGCCTCTTAAAAATCGTTAGCTGTAGTGCAGTTGCGTGTGAGTTCGCCACTTCAAACCAGTTGGCTGCATAGTCGCTGTCTGAAGATGTCGGCTGAAGCGAGTGGCTGTTTTGCAGAATAGACATAATCCAATTACTTCACTTTTTTGACACAGTTAGGCAAGAACATTACGGTAAAATGCAAGCTATGTCCTAGAGAGAAAAAACTACTTGCGCTCTGAGAGACGGTCTTCAGTCAGTGAGCTCTCAACCAAAGCGCGCACACATAGCCGCCTCTCGCGAGTGTCAAATTTTCGCGATTTATTACACATAAACATTCAAATACACACACAGTTATGTCAAAATGCCCGTCTTGGCGTATATTCGTGTTGGTTATGTGAACGTGAACAGCATGTGTAACAGCATATTGTCTCCGTCCATTAGGTCTTAGTGACAGCAGCCTTTAAAACATGCTACTGTCTACTATTGGCTGTCTGTATTATAATGATAAATCAAACAACAAAAGAAAAGCTTTAATAAGGATTAATCTATACTTAATTTATACAGTTATGACTATGCAGAGTTATTTTATATTTGATTATTCAATTTCTGTGATATTTTTACTTACTAATATTAGACCTACCTGGAAAAAAATATATAGCATTGTTTTATTTGTATTTTTATATATTTTTACCGTGGTATCGACTTTGGTATCGAGTATTGTGCACTTTTTGCTGTATCGGTACCGACTACTAGTTTTTTGGTATAGTGACATCCCTATTTGTTACTAAAAAAAATTTAAGTATTATAAAGTAAATAAAAGTATTATAGTATATGTTTTAATAAAGTTAAAATGTTTTAAAAAGCTATAAAAGGCTAAACTATTCCATGTTTGACTAAATTATTAGGAGTTTCCTTTCTATTGTCTATCCAGTCAAGGTTTATAGGGATTTTAAGAGTAATTAGTAAGTTACTTATTGAGTAATTAAATTACTTTTCAGACAGAGTACTTAGAAAAGTATTTTAAATACAACATTGATGATGTAATTAGTAATTAATTACTTTTTTGAAGTAACTTAAGCTGTAAAATTTCTTTCATGATCTCATGTTCAGACTTCAAGAGAATAATGTAACGTTTTGTATTTTAATGTGACGTGGAATGATAAGACTATCTTTGGCAAAAACTCTTTTCACTCACTGCATTCTTTTCCTCCTGATTTTCTTTTTTCCTTTGTATTCCGCTGTAAAAGTATGACATAGGACAACATATACTGCGCATTTGTGGTCTGCTCTACTGATTTAATTTATTATTAATTCACTGGAATGCACGATGAATGTCTCGTTTTTCTCCCCAAATTTCCCCAATGACGGAAATCACTTTGAACTATTATCACTCAATGTTCCAGTTAATTAACATTTTTAATTAAGGCAACATGTTACATAGGCCTAATTACTATCGTTGTCATATTACTACAGTGATATTTAATACATTCGTAATATTGCTGCGGAAATAATCGTGGGTTATCCATGGTATGTGGTAGTAATCTGATAATACTTTTACACTTTTAAATGTCCTTTTAATGTTCAACGGTTGAAGGGTGAGTAGAATAATGTAATCTCATTGTACCCGGTTATTGAAAATGCTGCACAGTTGGTTTTGTTTTAAAGGGTTAGTTCACCCTAAAATGAAAATTCTGTCATTAATTACTCACCCTCATGTCGTTCCAAACCCGTAAGACTTTCGTTCATCTTCAGAACACAAATGAAGATCTTTTTGATTAAATCTGAGAGATGTCTGTCTCTCCGTAGACTGCCTTTGCAACCTGATCTTTGACACTTCAAAAAGTTCATAAAGAGTTAGGAAAACTAATCCATATGAGTCGAGCGGTTTAGTCCAAATTTTCTGAAGACTTGATTGCTTTTTATGATGAACAGATTTAATTTAGGCTTTTACTCACATATAAATGGAAGCTCTTGAGCTTCCTGAAGCTCAACAGAATAAACCTCATTGGTTACGCAGCACATTTGATGTATCTTATCTCACTAACACGCCACTGGGCAGGGCCAAAGATACAATGATGTAGAAGTAGGCGTTGATCTGATTCTGCAGAGGCAGTCTTTCATCACACATAATGTGACAAAATCCGAAAGGAGTCGTTTTCGGAGCTTGGTTTAAATAAGAGCTGTTTTTGGACTAACAAGGAAGCTGTGAGTTCTAAAACTTACAGGATAGTACAATGACTTACATGTCAAAAGATCAAGGAAAATTTGATTTCTCAATCTATGACCCCTTTAAAGAGATTTATTGACCTGGACACTGTCATGAGGGTCAACAGTTTGCAATAAGATGATCAAAATGCCCTTGAAAATAAGAAAAAGAATACCTAAAGATATCTTCAGTTCTTGGAACCCTAAGTAAAAAGGCCAACGCGAAATTTGTAGAGAGGAAAACAGGGTGCTCCACCTCGTGTCTAAAAATTGGTATTACATTCAAGGTTTTGATTTGTTATGTGTAATTTTTATGTATCAACTTAATAATTAAATATTAGACTAGAAAATCCAGACCCAAGAGATTTTAAAAGTCCATAAACGCAACTACTTATGATGCTCTGAAAAAATTACAAGATATTAGACTTTGCTTTTTTTTCCCATACATGATTTGTAAAGCAGTCTCACCAGGCGTATGAAGCCGAATCCTCGATCTCTGTTGATGAAAACCTCATTTGCCTCGCCATATTTGGAGAAAAGCTTCTTGAAATCTTCCTCCGTCATATCTGATGGGAGATTACCAACAAACAGTCTGCACCGCTGAGTGAATGTTTTCTCCCCCGGTCTTCTGAAGTTCTTGAGGTCTAGAGCCATCTCCTGAGGCGCAGTGTTTGCAGGACTGGAGTCCCGCGGTGATGGAGCTGCTGCCTCCATCTTTTCGCTGGGATCTGCGGGAGATTCTGCGCTGCGCTTCACATTCTGCTGGTGCGGGGATGTAGCATTGCTTTGAATATTCACCTGTTTTAGGTTACGGTTTGCCATTGCGCTGCAGCCTTATCTATAACTACTACAACACTGGCTCGGCTTTTAGTTTCTTTTAATCGAAATAGACACTTTGTATTATGGTTTATTTATTACTATTATTGTAACCTTAACTCAACTGAACTTAAAAGAAGACGATTCCAGCGCTGCATCTTCTTCTTCTTCTATTTGATAGCGGTTCACATACTATGTGCATACTGCCATCTGCTGGGATGTTCTGCAATCACTGCCATAGAGAAATCAGTTATCCTTTTTCAAAAATGAATGCATATTTTAAATTTTTTCAGTGTTCAATAAAATAATTTTTACCCACATTTAATGAACTGAGCGAGTAATGAAGTAAACAGAACGATTTTAAACTGTTTTCATTTTGATTTACAAACATTTAGATCAAATATTCCACTCTCATTAATGGAGTTAAGCACCCAAATTACATAAAGTCATCCGAAGTTAAAAAAAATTATATCAATTTAGATAGAAAAAATAGCTTTTGGTTATGCAAAAGAATCTTGTGTATCATTCTTTTTTAGTCGTTTTTTTATTTATTTATGCTGCCTTCACGTGCTCTCGGACTTATCGTAAATGAGTTTCCTAAATTGAACATGAGCCCGCCCATTTCGAAACTTCAATGCGATGTGCTCGTAAGCACGACTTCAGAAGTGGGAATTATAAAATTTCCAATAGCTTTTTTTTATTTATTGCAGAATTTATACATACATGATACATACAAGATCAGGGAAATTAAGTGTGGTTGATCTGTTACAATGAACAATCATAACAATAAAAAAATATTTATATATCCTGGATTTGCATACATAAAAAAAGCACAATAATAAGGTTAAATAACATCTTTAAATAAATCGTCATAATGCATCAAAAAAATGTCACTTTTTTTGTTATTTATAAGTCTAAGGCATAAAATAAAAGAGTGAAATGCAGCAAGAAAAAGAGACTTAAGCCACTTTTGTTTGTGAAGAATTTTGCGTACAAGATAAAGAAATTAACAACATATTCAAGGGACAGCAGCTTTGGGTTTTCATAGTAAAAGATAACTTCCTTAAGGATGAAGGTGTGGGTCACATTTGTAGGGGTAAAAACATAAGAACTTAAATCAGCCCAAAACTGCTTAAATTACAATCGCAAAATAAATGGGCAGCTGTTTCTTCAACAAAACCACAAAAAGAGCAAGTTTCATCAATAGAATATTTAGAAATGGATGAGTAAACAGGATAGATTTTATGAAGGATTTTATAATGAATTTCCTTAACTTTGTTTGATATACAAAATTTACTTGGCAAAAGCCAGGCCGTGACGTGTTTAGCACTGGGAAGTTCGGAAATAATTGTGATACCCAAATTCCCGAGATGCGGGCGGTCGGGCCATAAACTTTAAACATGGTGGAGTGGACAAATAGGCCTACTGCTGTGACAGGCATGATTAGTGTTTTTCCCACAACAGCTATTGTCTTGTCCTGTCATTAATGTAGTGCATATTAAATATAGGCCTATGAATAATCAATTGAAGCCTATTGCTTGTTTTATAGCCAACACAACGAAAATAGCCTGCATTTGACCGGATCAGAATCGTCAGCAAGCGGACTAGATCGTCATGAAGGTTTATATGATTGTAAATGCATGGGACAGTAGGCTAATTAAAATTATGAGTTTGGCTTTAATAAGATTTTCCCAATAAACAGGCAAGAATAAATCTGGTGTACTCCATGATTCCTGTTCATTCTGAGAACAAAGCACTTGAATGCAAAGAGCTCGTAATCACGACTTCTGAAGTGGGAATAATGAAATTTCCGATAGACCGGTTTCTGTGCAACGTCATCACAGAGATGCGCGCGCAACTAGGCTGCATCCGAAAACCTAGGCCAGTGGTTCTCAAACCTGTCCTGGGGACCCCCCACCCTGCACATTTTTTATGTCTCCTTCATAAGACACACCCAATTCAATTCTTGCAGTCTCTACTAATTAGCTGATGACTTAATTCAGGTGTGTTAGATAAGGGAGACATGCAAAATGTCCAGTGGTGAGGGGTCCCCAGGACAGGTTTGAGAACCACTGACCTAGGCTGCTGACTTGCTGCCTCGCTGCCCTATCAGGCAATGACCTGTAAGGCAGCGTTTGTGCATGAAGGCTCCTCACCAAACTGATTTCGGACAGAATTCTGAGGCAGCATAACAATTTAATGATCTACCGCAAAACAGCGTGAGCTTTGGTGAAAACTAAACAAATATTTAATTACTATAGTGATGTCTAGGTAGAAATGACATCAAAAGTGGAAAATGTTGGTCAGAAATGTACATTTACACACAAACTGACCAGCAAACGCAACTTTGGGATGCCATCTTTATTTTTCTAGCTCAACTGTCACAGAATGTAAAGCACAGGATTGTGGAATATCAAAGGCAGCGAAGGATACATCTATGCTGCCTTCAAAAATCGATCAGATGAAGGTATCTCAGGAAACAGGAAGTGAAGCAAACATTGAATTCGGACATGCCTTGTTGCCTTCCTACCTTGAAATGTGTCCTCCGAAGGCAGCATTTCATTTGAGACCTGACGTTATAACTTAGGCTACTAGTCAACTGTTGTAAGCTAACGTTTTACATAATGTTATATTAATATGCAAATGAAACACAACCAAACAGATCCAACTCTGAAATGGCAGTTTATTATTGAGTCAACAAGAATTTACAAACAATGCGAAATCTACGTTAATTGCAATGGTTGATTAACGTTACAATCTTCTTCAAGTGTTATTCCGAGTTCTGCATAACGTTATGCCAAGAATTGCATGCACCTCCAAGTACTAATTAAAAACGATATAATATTCTTTGCGGGGTTCATTAATGGTGATAAATAATTTGGCAGAACAGATGTTGTAGCAACACGTTTAACTAAGCATTTTCCTCCCATAGAGAAAACGCTTAACGTGGCTTAAAGGTGCTGTAAATATTAATTGAACAATGCTGTTGAACATTGTTGATATTTGAAATCAACCAAAACAATCCAAATCGGTCTCAAACCTCAGCCCGATCACTGCTGGCATGCAAGGCGAATGCACTACCAATGACGCTAAACCCCACATTCTCTAGCTGTCGTCAGTGTGCAGTAGTTTAACAGCAAAACTCCTACTATCTGGCCACTGTTACAGATGCAATGCGAGTGGATGTGTTTATCACAGCTGACGTGCAACAAAATGCTTCACAAAAAATTTTGATGAACAAAGTTGATGAACGAACGACAAGGAAGCACAAAAAATGAACGTACAGTACACAAGAGTAAATACAAAGTGTTCGTTGTTGGTTGCAAACAGCACAGCAGCTCCAGACAATCAAAACCCAGTGTACTCCCTGTTGAAAGTGTACTGCTTTGTTGAAAAAAACTGCATATGCTGGTAAGGTACACTGTAAAAAACCCAACTTGAAAAAAGTTCAAATAACTGGTTTTGTTGTGTTGGCTCAGTAAAAATCTATGAAAAAGTCTGTACAACTATGTTTAATACACTTACTCAACAGAATCCAGGTGTTTTTCCATAAACTTAAAACGATTAGTTTTGTGAACAAAGCTTTGCAAGTTCAACCAAAAAACTTCTGATAACTTATTTATTTGAGTTAAGTCAATCTCGTTTAGGGAACTGCCCTCCCATAAGCAAATGCAAATTTAAAAATAAAATGCAACCATTTGGTTATGGTACAGTAAAGAAAAATTGGTGTTTAGTTATTTTACTTATTTATAACTTAGTTATATAATTTAACTCAGTTAAATGAGCTTAATGTATAATTGTAAATTAATAGTAATTGAATACTATTATTGTAAAATAATGATAATAATAATTAATATTAATAATTATTATTAAAAATATTATATATTATATTAATTATTTATGTTGTTGTTATTGATATTATTATTATTATTATTATTTAAAGTATGGCTACTGTATAAATAATATTATTTTACAATGATAATAAAATTAGTATTATTATAATTATCATAATAATTATAATAAAAATTATTATTATTATTAATCATTTCAGAGCTGCATTACAGAGGGTCATGCTGTTATGTTATCCCTTAATGCTTTAACATGAAATCAGGGCGATAAGATGATATGCTGGCTGCACTCAAAAAAAATTTCAGGCTAAACATAAGTTTCATGTGTTTGCGCACTACTGAGTTAAAGTACCATTGAAGCAGCGTCAGAGTTATTTAAGATAATTAAGTGATAAATTGAGTGATGATTGAGCATTATTGAAGACACCTGATGATAACAAGCAGAATCACCAAAGGAGAAAATCACAATTTTTAAGCCACCATCGTGGAGATGAGTGTTTGCTTTAGTTGGGCTCTTGACCCTTTACTTTTTAATATTAGATTTTGTTTGGGCTGTTGTAACAGCTAGTCAAGCAAAAAAAAAAATGGTAAGGTGGTGTTGGTTTTGTTTTTACATAGTCGTTATTTGACCTGAATCACTGAACTCATTTAGAGCCCAATCTCTGAGTTAGATTGATATTATTGATTACAGCAGCACTGTGATTCAACAGAAGAAGATCAGCTTTCTCAATATAATCTGAAAAATCTCTCAAAAGTTCTGATAAAAAAAAGGTAATGCATTTAGAGACACAGACATCAAGAATCAGTCTGTGAATCTCAACAGTGGTGGCCATCAAAAAACATGTTGCAGTGCATTCTGGGAGCCACCAAAATTCATCCATGGCTCCCTTCATGCATTGCTGCGTGAATAAATTATGAGCTGAATTGTCACTATGTTGAGTTGGCCCAACTTAAAAAAGTTTGTTAAAGAATAGTTGGACCTCTCCAGAAAACTAACAATCTTAAGTTAACTCAACTAAACATTTTGTGTATGACTGACAACTTAATTTCAGTCAGTTTAACTGTTATTTACAAAAGTTGAGTAAACAAGAAAAAGCTAGGGGAAATTAGTACCAAGATTTTTTTTGTTGTACTGGCTTAAATTTTTTTACAGTGTAGGTTTTGAAGCTGGTATTCTGGTTTGAGCTGGTTTATGCTGGTCAAGTGCTGGTCCTATGCTGGTCCATGCTGGTCCTGGACCACCTAATAAAGCTATACAGAAAAATTGGTTTGTGCAGAATTTGATCTATTAATATCACTTAGAAGGCTACATTAAGCGACGTTAAGCTTTTTCTTTATAATGGTTTTCTATGGGAGGAAAACACAATGTGTAATAAATGAATTGCGTTCATTTTCTGGGCTCTTCTGCTTTGCTGTACATAGTATGGTTTATTAGTATGATGTTTACTGAGTTTGGTCTGTTAATATCACTGTCTTAGTACATTAAGTCACGTTAAGCATTTTTCCGGCATAAGACTCATTAGCGGTTTTGCCCCCTGAATGCGCGCATCCAGTATTGTTTGTATACAAGAAACCAGTCTATGGAGTCAAAATCATGCCATATAGTTTTGCAGAAGAATAAAGTATTGCAAAATAAAATAAAGTTCTGCAAAAGAAAAATAAAGTATTGCAAAAGAAAATAAAAGTATTGAGCAAAAAAAAAATAGTTTTGCAAACAAACATAAAGAATTGCAAAAAACAAAGATATAATTATTTGCAAAAACCAATGACAGCTGTAAAAGAATTGCGTGGGGCCCCGCGGGCTTGGGGGGCCCCAGCGATTTCTCCCGAAGGGGACTCCCCAGTGGTGTAGTCTACGTGATATGCCATATACCCACTAGGAAAGGCCAAGGATTTCCGTATACCCACTTAAAAAAGCGTGAGGATACGGATTTGGCACTCTTTAATGTGGCGTGACAGATCGCTGTAGTGTCTCAGTTCAAGAGAAGTGGCAGCCTGAAACACACATGAACTGATCCACTTTAATACCAGTTACAGCGCGAAATAAACATGAATGAACATCTAAAGGTTTGTTAAAAGATACAGTACAACTCACCAAAATCCGTATCATGCATCGTGTAATCGCTCAATCAGGGTTTCAACCACGGAAAGATGTTAATAAAGCTTGAAACAAACATCACATTTACCTCAGAACAAACATATTCAGTGACCATAAACTCGTTAGTCACAATTGTCACTATACCCCTATGGCAGTGATTCTGCTGTTGTGAGAGGGACGTTGGTGTTCAATGGTGGTTGTATTTGTAATGTGTAATGTTCAGTGTTGGTTGTATTTGTATTGTGTTGTAATCTGTTGATGTTTGTTTGTATTTGCTAATTGTTGTTATTGTTGACTGAAGGGTGCCCCAGATGCAAAAAGATTTTCCGAAAGGACAATAAACAAACTAAGCTAAACTTAGTCAGCTAGAAAAATGTACTATAGTATGACTTCAGCTGAACAATGACACTATTTTCTCTTAGAGCTGTACAGCCAAAATGAACCCTCTTTGCATTACTGATCATCATGTACCTGTTATCACTGTAAAGCTGCTTTGACTATACTATACTAGACTAGACTAGACTAGTATCTGTGTAGTATAAATTGCAATTGAAATAAAGGTGACTTGACTTGATTTAGGCCGGACCCAACATGAAGACGTGATGCTGAAGCAGAATGAATCTCTCACTGACTCTGAACTTTGTTTTTTTTTGTGTGTGTGTGTACTTTGTTTTTTTTGTGTGTCTAAATTTAATTTAGAGTTTTCTTTGACCTTTTAGTCATTTGCATTTAGACTGCTGTATGTTTGCAGTATGTAAGTACTGTATATACAGACATTCAATACTATATAATATTGAATATAATACTGTACTTACAGTACATACAGTATACTTTAAATTAACATTACTTGTGATTTCTATACATTTTATGTAATGGCAAAATGTGTTTACTGTGTTACAATATACTTTTTTTCCTGTAACCTCATGTTCTGGATGTTGTGTTTTCCATTTTTTAATGTAGTGTCTAATGAATGATCTGTATGTGTTTATATATTGTTTAATGTGTGTGTGATCTGAAAGCTTTGTTTGATTTTGCCATAAGAGTCAGAGGTTTTGTGAAATTAGTTTGAAGATTGGATTTGTGTTTAATGTTTTGAGAAAATGAGTGATGGTTTCAAGAAATGTGTTTTAGCAATTGTGAAATACTGTAATAATAGTTGTAACTTGCACTCTTAAATGTCCATTGAAAATTGCCAGCTGATAAAACCTAGCTCCAGGGACTATATTTATATAACATTTATGGCTAAATGTAGATCTTAAAGGGTTAGTTCACCCAAAAATGAAAATTCTGTCATTTATTACTTACCCTCATGCCGCTCCACACCCGTAAGACCTTCGTTAATCTTCAGAACACAAATTAAGATATTTTAGTTGAAATCCGATGGCTCTGTGAGGCCTTCATAGGGAGCAATGACACTTCCTCTCTCAAGATCCATAAAGATCCATTAATGTACTAAAAACATTTAAATCAGTTCATGTGAGTACAGTGGTTCAATATTAATATTATAAAGTGACAAGAATATTTTTGGAGCGCCAAAAAAACAAAATAACGACCTATTTAGTGATGGCCGATTTCAAAACAATGCTTCAGGAAGCATCGGAGCACAAATAAATCAGTGTACCGAATCTGCTGTTCGGAGCGCCAAAGTTACGTGATTTCAGCCGTTGGCAGTTTGACATGCGATCTGAATCATGATTCGATACACTGATTCATTTGTGCTCCGATGCTTCATGAAGCAGTGTTTTGAAATCGGCCATCACTAAATAAGCCGTTATTTTGTTTTTTTTGGCGCACCAAAAATATTCTCGTCGCTTTATAATATTAATATTGAACCACTTTACTCACATGAACTGATTTAAATATGTTTTTAGTACATTAATGGATCTTGAGAGAGGAAGTATCATTGCTCCCTATGAAGGCCTCACGGAGCCATCGGATTTCAACTAAAATATCTTAATTTGTGTTCCGAAGATGAACGAATGTCTTACGGGTGTGGAACGGCATGAGGGTAAGTAATAAATGACAGAATTTTCATTTTTGGGTGAACTAACCCTTTAACTGGCTGAGTTAGATGGTGATTGACACTAAACAGTAGAAAATCAGTCCAGTATCTCCAGCTGTAAATGTCATTGGCTGTTAAAGTCTTGTGCTGCTTATAATAAATTGACATGTTGATAACACTGTTACGTACAGAAGGGGACGGAGACACAGGTATAGTTAAAATAGAGTTTATTGAACAACCAGAGATGGCGGGCAAAGTGCAGGTGAGTGAAAGCAGGTTAAGTTCGTGACTGGAGATGATACTGGATCTGATACTTGTCTTTGTCTTTCCCAGGGATCGTGGATGCAGGCAGGCGTAGAGCAGACTATACACAATGACACTCACAGGAGACGAGGAGACACTAGGAGTCACAGAGAACACTCGAGACAGGTAAGTAGTCGAGAGCAGAGTCCTTGAGGTAAGCATAACAGGTAGGTATGCGTTAACGATACCGGACAGTGACTGAGTGTTCTGGAGTGTCATTTGTAGTGCTGTGGTGATGAGTGCTTATGAGTGTCAGGTGTGGCTTGTTAATACTCAGGAGAGGGAGTGCGTTGTGATTGGGTGAGAGTTGAGCCTGGCGTGTCTGTGACATTACCCCCCCCTCCACGGTCCGCTCCTGAGGACCGTGGACCCCGACATCGTGGTGGTCGACCTCTTCCTCGAGGAACTGGTCTGTTAGGATGTGTGGCATGGAAGTCATCGAGAAGACTTGGATCGAGTATATCATTCCTGGAGACCCATGACCGTTCTTCAGGACCATATCCCTTCCAGTCCACCAGATACTCCAAGTGACCACCACGGCGCCGGGAGTCCAAAATGTTTTTGACCAGATAAGCCGCTCCATCTTCCACAATCAGAGGAAGGGGGGGTTATTTGGCTACGCCAGGCTCTGTGGAGGGAAGAACAGAAGGATGGTGAGGCTTGAGTAGTGACACATGGAAAACTGGATGGATCTTATACTCAGAAGGGAGTTGCAGGTGATAGGTGACGGGGTTGATCTGCCTGGTGATGGTGAAGGGGCCAATGAACCTGGGACTCAGCTTCCTACAGGGCAGGCGCATCCTGATGTCCCGGGTTGACAGCCAAACCTTCTGTCCAGGCTGGTAGTTGGGTGCTTGAGAACGTCGACGGTCAGCTGTCATTCTGCGCCTGCGTAGTGCTCGCTGGAGTTGCCGATGAGCTGAGTCCCAGACCCTCTCGCTCTCCCGGAACCAGTAATCCACCGCCGGGATGTCCGATGGTTCCCCATCCCAGGGGAACAGTGGGGGTTGGTAGCCGAGTACGCACTGGAAGGGAGTGAGACCAGTGGTGGGCTGACGGAGAGAGTTCTGGGCGTACTCGGCCCAGCCCAGAAACTGGTTCCAGGAGTCCTGGTGGCCTTGACAGAAGGTACGTAAGAAACGGCCGATCTCCTGAATTTGCCCGTTCGTCTGGGGAAGGTATCCAGAAGAGACTTATGGTCACACCTAGGAGCTTGAAGGATCTCCATACCCTGGAGGTGAATTGTGATCCGCGATCAGAAACAATGTCCTCAGGAACACATAGTTGAACATTAGCTCAGCGGTATCCATTGCCGTTGGCAGTCCAGGCAGGGGGATTAGTCGACAAGACTTGGAGAACCGATCCACTACCACCAGTACACAGGTACATCCGTTGGAGATTGGGAGATTCGTAATGAAGTCTACTCCTAGGTGTGACCAGGGGCAGTTTGGAAAGGGCAGAGGTTGGAGTTTCCCGGAGGGAAGATGACGCGGGCTCTTGGAGACGGCACATTCCTGGCACCCTTGCACGTACCTCCTGACATCGGTTGCCATGTTGGGCCACCAGAAGCGCATTTTTAACAGTGAGGGGGTTTCATTTACCCCTGGGTGGCCAGTGCCCAGTGAAGTGTGTGAAGAGTGGATGAGGGGAGTGTGCCATGTCCGTGGAACATATTGCAAACCTTGGGGGCAACCCGGCGAGGTGTTGGCGGGGGCATTGGGCTCAGGGAGCGTTTCTTCAGACCTGGTAATGGGGCTGACAAAGAGTTTCTCAGGAATGATGGGCTCTGGGTCGTCGGGGCTTTCTTCAGGGCTATGAATACTGGACAGAGCATCAGCTTTTACATTCTTTGGTCCAGGAAGATAAGAGATGGTGAAGTTGAATCTTGTGAAGAACAGAGCCCATCTTGCCTGGCGGGGATTCAGTCTTTTAGCATCCCGTAAGTACTCCAGGTTTTTGTGATCAGTCAGAACCATGAAGGGATGTTTAGCTCCCTCGAGCCAATGCCTCCACTCCTCCAGGGCGAGCTTGATGGCAAGAAGCTCCCGGTTTCCGATGTCATAAATTACCTCCGCCGGGTTGAGTTTGCGGGAGAAGGCACATGGATGGAGCTTACGGGGATTCCCCTGCTGCTGGGACAAGACCGTTCCCACTCCTGTGTTCCAAGTCTTCCAAGCTCAGAAGAGGGAACTCTGGAAAACAGTCATTAAAACATTGGTTACCCCACTTCAGGATCTCTCCTGTCCGCCAGGAGATGATGGGGTTGTGCTGCTCAAGCCAGGGGCGCCCTAATATCACATCAGATGTTGAGTCCTCCAGAACCAGCAGGTGGATCTCCTCTGTGTGGAGAATACCGACTTGGAGATGAAGAGGTCCAACACTGTAGCGTACTTGACGGAAAGGTTTTCCAGTTACTGAGTGGATTTGGTAAATCTTCGGCGTGGCGGTGGTTTTGAGTTGGAGCTGGCGACAGAGGGCCCCGGAGATGAAGTTTCCAGCTGACCCAGAATCGAGGAGCGCACCGACTGGAAAACAGAAGTCAGCAGCAGTAAGGTTTACAACAATAGTGAGTGGTTTCATCTTATTCAACGTAGATATGATAACACTCACCATAGGTCGCACTGGACGAGTGGGGCATTCAGAGATGTAATGCCCAGCACAGCCGCAATATAAGCAAAGATTTTAGGTCAAAAATAGGTAGATTTTTAGATTTTCGTGGGCTGGTTCTGGGGAGCTGACGGATTCTGGCTGGCGGAGGATAGATGGAAATAACGGCTGGCCCTGGTGCTCTTCGAGACACAGCTGCATACGAGTGACGAATCTGATGGATAACTGGATGAATAACTGGATTAATTTCTCGAGCCGATAGAATCCTCGTATGCAGCGAGTTGCAACCGCATACGTGGATCTAGACCTAGCTTGTTCATTCCAACTACTTGCTGCAGCTAGAGTTCGAAACTGGAGAGCATAATCAGACACAGATATTAAACCTTGTTTCAAATTGCATAATCTCTCACCGATAGATGAATCCCATGCTGGTCTTCCGAAGACTTCCTTGAAATGGGAAATTAAGCTTGACAAGGTCTTAACAACGGGATTTTTCTGTGTCCAGAGTGGTTCAGCCCAGCGAAGAGCTTTTTCGTCGAGTTGAGAGATTATGTAGGCCACCTTAGTACGGTCATCGGGGTACAAGTGCGGTTGCATCTCCAGGACCAGCGAACACTGCAGGAGGAATCCGTTGCAGTCCTCCGCCGAGCCAGTGAAGGGCGCCGGTTTGGCCATGGTAGATGCGGATGGTGAAGGAGATGCGGTGAATACGGAAGTGGTCGCTGGTGACGCTGTTGATGCTGGAGTGGAAGTGCTGCTAAGCGTGCGACGAAGTGTATCAACAAGGTCTTGAAATGGATCCGGATTGCTCATCTTGGTTGTTCTGACAGTGTTGGTCCGGTCTTCTGTTACGTACAGAAGGGGACGGAGACACAGGTATAGTTAAAATAGAGTTTATTGAACAACCAGAGATGGCGGGCAACGTGCAGGTGAGTGAAAGCAGGTTAAGTTTGTGACTGGAAATGATACTGGATCTGATACTTGTACTTTGTCTTTCCCAGGGATCATGGATGAAGGCAGGCGTAGAGCAGACGATACACAATGACACTCACAGGAGACACTAGGAGTCACAGAGAACACTGGAGACAGGTAAGTAGTCGAGAGCAGAGTCCTTGAGGTAAGCATAACAGGTAGTTCAGTCAGGACCACTTAAGTCAAAAATTACGAGACAAAATTTTGTCAATTTTTTATTGGCATATTTTGCTAAAGTTACAATTTGGCGGTATGGCTCTGTTCTAAATTCCCTGTCCTTTTCATGAGCTCCATGAAAGCCAAGACCGGGAACAGCAGCAGCTTCTAGGGACAACCTCCCATTTTTTTTAAACTGGGAGAGCAGCAGAAAATCCCCCTATTGAGAACAGAGCATGCATCAATGACAACAGAATGACACTGATTAAGTTATACACAAGTTTAAGGAGGAGCTGGGGAGGAGGTGGGTTGCAAGCAGTGTGCAGTGGAAGCAGCCTAACAGGCAGAGAGATGGAAGCTGCGTTTAAGTACTGTGCCTTATTTTAGTGTTGCCAATGGAGTCCATAGAAATCGGATCAGCTGATATGGGTGGGGTTGGAATTTGCGAATCAGCTGATAGCGGAGCTTGACTATGAGGCCTGCCTGAACTAACGCTGATGCTCAATTTCAGTCAGGACCACTTAAGTAAAAAAATACAAGAGACAAAATTTAGTCAATTTTTTATTGGCATATTTTGCTAAAGTTACAATTTGGCGGTATGGCTCTGTTCTAAATTCCCTGTCCTTTTCATGAGCTCGATGAAAGCCAAGACCGGGAACAGCAGCAGCTTCTGGGGTCAACCTCCCATTTTTTTAAACTGGGAGAGCAGCAGAAAATCCCCCCCAAACAGACCATACCAGGCAATCCTCCCTGGCTCTTCCTGCTAAATCGAAGAGCCAGCCGAGGATCCAGATGTGCATTTCAGGAAGTCAATGCAATAATATTTATAAAAGAACAATTCAAGCTATGTAAAGCCAATATAAAAAATGTAGCTAGAGCAATGATAGAAATAACTAAATGTGCAAGAATGGCTCCGTTCTAAAATTCCCTGTCCTTTACATGAGCTCCATGATAAGTTAGGACAGGGAACAGCAGCAGCTTCTGGGACTACCTCCCACTTTATAATCAGGGAGAGCACAATTTCCCCCCCAAACAGACCATACAAGGCTATCCTCCCTGGCTTTTTCTGCCAATCGAAAAGCCAGCAGAGGAACCAAAATGAGCATTTTAGAAATCTTATGTAGCGATGTAGCGGTTCGTACAGTTATTAATAAATTTATGGGTGGAATATGAATATAATAACTCATAAATGTTTATGAATAATTATTATGCATATACCGACCCAAGGGGGAATCAAACATATATTGTGAATTAACTACAATGAATTATAATCAATTACATATATGCTCAGTTCTGTTTAATAATTATTTAAGGAAACTGTTAGTTTGTCCCGCAAACTGCAGCTCCTCAGAATGTTATTGAAAGGAAGGTCTTCTCTGGCCACGAGAAAGACTTCCTATTCTAGCATCCAAACGTAAAGCAAGGATATAGGATCGAAACGTTAAAGTGACCTGGTCTTTATGAATGAGCAAAAGAACAATCGAGCATGATTACAATGCGTTTTAATATACGAAAACAACTATCGACTACAGAGGTTATATGTCTAAATACAGAATATACAAATATATATACACAAGTAAGGACAGGAAAGAGAGAATGATCAAAGAATGGCAAATTACAACAGTTACCTTTTGAAAGCCAGCACAGAAATGAAGTTAAACGAATTTAAAAGAAATTATAATACTTGCGTATTGGTTCAAGTCAGTGTGCAGTAGAGTTTCAGTGTGCTTGGCTGGGTTGGTCCTTTCCGAGAGGGTTTCTCCGGCGGGGTTTTCAAACGAGGTTTAACTGACACGTAAGATGACAGAGAAGAAAGAAGAGAGAGAGAGTCCAAGGAGATGGTCGTCCCGGAAGGAGCTGAGCGCGTGATGACAGCGCTGTCGCCTGAGGCAGTTCAGGGGCAATCGAGAGACAATCGGGAGACCCTCGAAAAATTGTGTGTCGTTGTTTTTATGGAAAACCAAGCTAACACACCTCCTGAATTGTAACGGCCAATAGATGTGCAGCACTATTTGGCGGGCAAAGTTCCTTTGTTTGGTCTCCTAGCTGAATTTGCATACTTAATAACTATCAGATCGTATTTCGAGATGGAGCACTTTCTTCACAGCATCATTAAACAAATCGAATGATGCATTTGACAGCCATGTAATATACATAGAGGAATGAGACGTGGAAATAGCTTTAAAATGAATCTAAACTTGACATAAGAAAAGCATGTAGAAGAAGTTATGGTTTACAGACAAATTTATCATTAAAACTAACTCAACTATAATTATTTAAACTAAGTCTAAACACTAGGAAACATGCATGCACTTGAATACATGAAGGGTACATTTTGGCATAGTTATATGTTACATATACAGTCTTCAATGCATATTTGTGTGTTTGTTTGTGTGTGTGTCTGTGTGCTGGAATGTGATCTGGCTCTACCTCAGAGGGTAATAAAAATGCCAAAGTCACAATCACTCTGAGACCGGCCGGAGCCGATTCGTTGAGTAACATGCAGAGTTCAGGAGGTTAAAAGCGTTCTGAAAATTCCAAAGTTTATTGATTATCCTGATACGTGTGCATATGCTACAGACCCCCCTTGGCCAACGAAGTTCCTGTGCGGAATTCGTTGGACTGTAACCAAGTTAGATGGCACATGGATCTGGATGGTCGAGCAGCCGGTGGTTCCTACTGGTCCTTGAGGGAGGGCAGATAGGCACTTGTCCATGGACTCTTGCATCCCTTTGATCCCTTTGGATAGGATGGAGGCCAGGCCCAGGGTGAGTGCATACTTGATTGCCATGGAGAGGCAAAGGGCTGTGTTGGCAGCAGTCCAAGCCTGGGCTATAGGTGAGCTGGTCAGGACAGGCAGTCGGGAGAGCGCTTGGAGGGCTCTTCACTTGAGAGACAGTACGCTATCAGACGGTTGAGGTGAAGGATGGAACCCAGGGGTACCTGGATCCACGTACTTGGATTGGGCAGGCTGACACGAGTGGCAGTGTTGTGCTGATTGTAGATTAGGGTGGCAGCATGAGTGGGGTGTGGACGAGCAGTCGATCACCCACAAAATTTTGGCTTGTGTTCCGATGACTTGGGTGCTAGGCTTGGCCTCGGCAGGGCAGCGTGTGTCGCTGATCATGAGTAGCAACCGGCCCATTCCTTCAGTGTGGTTTCTGAGGAAGAGCTGGTTAGGACAGAAGTACTGAAAGTCTTTGGTGAAACTACACCTTCAAAAGTGGGGAGCCAGGCACAGCTGTGGGTTGCTGTTGTGGTAGGCTATCACATCTGAGGTGTGTTTCTTGGCATGGGTGTTACATTGCCACCACCTGACATTGACCTTGTCTTTAGGTCTGTAGATGTTGTCTGCTTCGACGCTGGGCGGCTTGGGGTCGACGTGCAGTAGGATGGCCGCACCCAGAGAGTCAGCGAGGTGGGCTGGAACAGTCTTGGTGAGTCTGCCAGTAGCAAAGTCCAGCACAGTTTGCATAGGATACTGAGGAATCCTATTCATAACCACTCTGTCCATAGAGATACTAACTTCTCGCAGCAGGTCTGTCATCAGAGCCATAACCAGCTGATTTTGGGCAAAGTCATTTTGGAAGACTGTAAACAGCTGCTTCATTGAGTTCACCGTTTGGATCAGCAGGAAACTGTGAGTACAGGGAACCACCACAATACCTTTCCAGTATTTGCAGATGGTTTGCAGGGTTTGGCTCTGTGTTGCAAATTGTTCTCTCAGCTGTTGGCGGAGCTTGTTGAGATGCTGATGAGTGGAGTAGGCTGTGATGAGACTCGAGTCTCCTGGTTGGTACAAGTGCAATGGCAGTGTCACCTGCCATGCTGTCATTGGTTCAGTGGGGGACACCCGAGTTGGTCCCTGCATGGTGTCTGTGATGGCCATGAGCATCAGAGGAAGTTCTACAGTCCAGTCTTTCTGGTTGACTGACCATGGAAACGTGACTCCTCTGTGTTGCAGTGGAGCTCTGTGATTTGCGTTTGCAGTCTGGACTTGACAGCAAACTTGACATCCCCTGGCATACTCTGCCACATCTTGCTGCATGCTGGGCCAGTGCGCCACTTGTTTTAGTGTCTCATGAGTGGTTCTGGTGCCATGGTGTTTGGCACATGATGTGTCGTGGGCATATATCAGTTCACCCCCCTTTTGGCCCTGTGACATTACAAGCTTTGGCATTGTGAGGTCATCAGGGACATACTTTAGCATGTTCAGTTTCACACGCAGCATGTGGTTGATCCCATGCAGCCGTCTGTGGCTAGGGGCCGCTGTGGGACCAGATGCCGTGATCAGGAGGAAGGAGGGGTTTGAGTGGAGCTGCAAAACAGTTCGTATGGAAGTGTTGGAAAGTTTAGTTGTCAGTGGCAGTGGCAGTGGCAGTAAGGCAGGATCTGTTGCAGGAACAGTACGCTGGCTGCGGGTTGTTGCTGTCACACTAAGGGTGGGTGTGACCATAGATTGTTATGCCGCGTGCCAGTCTTGGCAAGGGCATTAGTTTGGTCGTTCACGCCTTTGTCACGCCCTGGTTGCTTTGAGCGTCTTTTCACCTTTTCCCAGTAAACGATCATGTCGTGTGTTTGGGTGAGGTGATAACGTGTCTGGAACAGGTGTTGATGTTTCACCTGCTTGTTGCATTCAGTCTTGAAACCAGTTTGTTTGGTATGGGATGAGGAGACTTGAAGGGTTATGAGGGTAGCTGCTGCTTCACCATACTGACATGACTTGGGACCCCACCTGATGTTCTGTGGTTGGCAGGGTTGGTTGTTTAACCATCGTACCCCTGCACTTGCCTGTAGGATGCCCTCATGGATGTAGAAACGTCCATCGACGTAGGCCGTGGGCATTCCTTGGCACGCATTCTCTTCAAAGTACCTGTGACAGGTTGGTTGATGTTGTTGGGGTACCTCTGTTTCAAGTGTCAATGCTGGTGTGCTGTTGTAGTAGTTTTGGCAGGCGGCTGAATCCCTTCCTTTTGCAGACTTGTGATATCTGGCATGTCGTGACAGTAGCTTTTGCTGGTTCAACTTCCTGAAGTCGATGGTGGGTCGCCACTTGCCATCTGTTTTGACAATGGACCAGATGGGGGTGGAGTAGGTGCTGTTGCATGGGTAGCTAACACCTTTTTCTTCCATGAAACAAATAGTTTCCTACACTGGTTCATGTGAGGCAATAGGACCATTGTACTGTCTGATGCAGGTGGGAGGAGTGTTTGGGTGTGTGGAAACACACATTGTATGAAAGTTAGTGAGGCCACAGTCTAAAGAGTCTTTGGCAAATTACACTTTGAATTTGTTCGGGAACTGTTGAAGTTTTTGACAGTCTGCATCATTCTTCAGATCTTTCTGAATCTGTTGGCCTTTAGACTCCAACCTTGGGAATGGCTCCTCCGTTGTTAGCTGTCAAGTTGGCTGTCAGAGGTGGTGCGCTTTTTTGAGTTTCACAGGCAGGCTGGTTAGAGACTGTGGGTACCGCAAGGTGTTGGTCCTCCATCAGCTCCGTTCTGCGCACCTGTTCTGTGGGTACCAGTTTGATGGAAGTGATGGAGATGCTCTTGAAGGATGCTGTGAAACTTGTGTTGTGCAAGCTTCCTTCTGGGACCATTGCATCTGGTATTGAGCCGATGACTGTTAACCTCCATCGACGTAGGCTTTGGGACTGCTGGTGTCTGTGGCCATGCAGTCGTTGAGCCAACTGTGAGCTACACAGGATGACACTTCAGTGAGGGGTGTTGCTTTTGGAGAGCGTTCACCTTCCACGGCTTTAGGTGAAAGTGTGAGGGAGCCCAGCATGTGGTTCAGGGTTTGACCACATTGTATGTGGAGCCAAACAGGCTCAGTCATTGGGGCCCACACCAACTCATTAGCAATGTCCATATGAGCTTTAGAGTGCGTCAGGAGGTCCGGAAGGACCAGGACGTGTTGGGTTAGAAGCAGGTCATTCCATTTCAAGTTAAAAACGCAGGTGTCCTTGGCAGTCGTCATGGTTGACAGACGAAAGTCCAATGGGAAGCGTGTGTGCTTGTTGACAAATGGGAGGTCCGGTGTTGCTTCAATGAGAGCACTTAACAGCATGTGGCTGAAGGCTGAGTTGTCTGCCCACAGTGTGAGAATAATGTCTGTTGTAGTTACACAATTCAGCTGTGAGTCTGTGATGACCTTGGAGCAGAAGGAGTTAAAGTCTATGGTGAGTTGAAGTGTGCAGGGTAGCGACTTTGAACTTTGCCCTGAGACGGGGTTCCCGCGGCTAGCTGTGAGGTTTCCCGTGACCCTCTGTGACCTGACCGTCTGGCTCAGGTGGTCTGGGTGACTGGAAAGGCAGAAGTTCACACACTTGAGCCCAGATTTTACGCGGTCTGGAGTTCAATAAGGACTCAAAGGAGTTTAGTAGGTCTTTGCGGATGAAACAGGGAAACGTGTCCATTTGTGCTATGCACACAGGAGGTACCAGGCTCACTCGACCAATGGTGTGGTGCATGGGAGCTATGTGTTCAAGGTGGACCTCCATTTTGACTGTGCAACTGCACATTCAGCTCACATCTTTGTGACTTGAGAGTCTGATTTTGTCTCTTAGCTCCATTTGTCAGTCTTTCAAACAGGCTAGGGCAGGTTTCTGGGCAGTGATCAGAGACTGGATAACTGGTTGGATTTTCTGCAGTCTTTTTAGACGCAGTTCTCTGCTTGGCTTGGGCTTCGTCGACCACGTCTCGCAGCTGCTGAGTAGACATACTGCGTGAGCAGGCCAAGGCTGTCAGCTGATCACTCACCGCAGGGTGCAGCTTTCGGAGGCACAGAGTTTTGAAGATGAAATCTTCCTCCCTTGCTGGATGGTTACGTGCTCCGTAGTAGACCCATTGTATTCGGCTGTAGCAAGTGTATGGGTTTTTCAGTCTGCCCCGTTTAAAGTTCATAGCGTCAGGGAGCCTTTGATCTGATGCAGGGTCAGAAAGCTTTTGGGTAAAAGCCTGTCGCAGTTGCTGGCAGTTGGATTTGACAGCTGCTGGCGAAGGTTCTTGGCCGCTGGATGTCTTGGGCAGTGGGCTTTTGACCCCCTTTGGATTGGTTAGGGATTCTTTACTGGTTAGGGGAAACTCTGGGACGTGTGCTTCCCCTCCCATACCACTTTTCAGTTCTCTGTAACCAGTGTCACGTTCATTCACATAGTCTCTTTGTTGTTTCGGCACCATAACTCCTTTCTGGGCCTGTTTACACTGATTTTCACAGGCCATGGCTTTGGTGTGTCTGTCTTTCAGCTAGGAGAGCTTCGCTGTGTTGGAGTTTTCCAGTCAGTTCTTCTCTGGATACCTTTTCCAACAGTTCTCTACGCTCCACTTCCAGGTGGAGCTCTGCAAGGGCTTTTTGAAGTCTTTGCAGCTCCTCCTGTAGCTCGGGTTTGGATTCATCCGCTGTCCAACGCTGGTCCTGGATCTCAACATATCGCTGATCGTGGTGATGTTGAGTCTGGGCCTGATTCCTCCGGGCGTCCTCTGCCTGGAGCTTGAGGTTGTGGGCGATGGCTCGGATGACTTTCGCCTATTCTTTGTAGCTCGGCGTCGGATCGTGGGACATCAGTTGATTCAGGTTGTCGTCCAGCTGCTCGTTGCTTAGGTGCTGGGGATCCACAGGGGCGTTGGGCAGGAACGTGCTGGTCAGGGCGCCCAACCAGGTCTCGAGTCGGTCCCAGTGGTTGCCGGGGCTGGCTGGTTTGAACTGGTTGGCTTGCTGTTGGCGAGAGAAAGACAGCACAAACAGAACCAATGCAAGCACGCGCAGCACTAACGACTTATGATGAACAACTCACGATTTGGTTTGATTCCCGTTAACTGTGCAGACAGTTAGTGGAATGTAGGCTAGACACTTAATTGTCGATAGCCAAAAGGACCACGTGGGTCAATTTGTGTGGGTGAGTGCCGGATTTAAATAAAGATTGACAGGCGGTAGTTCTAAGAGTCCTTTGATGACTCTCGCTGCTCGGTCGTCTATCTATTATTCAGTTTTCCGTGATGGCTCTCACAGGCTCTGCCTTTACATGAACTGAAAGAAAACAAACACAGTAGAAAAGCAAAACAGAACAGAATAGGATGGCTGCAATTAAATGAGAAATAGAGCAGTCAACAAATAGGAAGGAATAGGAGTAGAATAGCAATAAAATAGGGCTAGAGGGGAGAAATTAAACTTAAGCTTCCTACCACAGTGGGGTTTATGACGAGGCCAGGCGAGTGCACTGTTGCGTCATAAAACCTAGAGGGGTGGTATGGCTTAAGAGTATAAGGGTTGGCCAGCACCTGAATGATCGAAGAATATGTAATATTCTGTGGTTTTCAATTAGGTGAAGTGACTGTATGTCATTAATTTAGGCCTTGGTGAATCGTGGGTGCTCAGATAAGAACTCAATGGCGGGCAACCTCTCCTAGACGTTCAAACACTCGACTGCGGCCGGTCCCCTTTGTACCATGGTGCAACCTCTCAAACAGGGAACATCAGCACTTCGGCAAGGTATTTGCGCCAACGGCCAGATTGACCGGTCAAAATTGAGTTTTCCCTGAACTCAGAGTCTGTCCCCTTTACGGGCAGTTACTCCAAATGGGCGGTTCTGTCGTGCAGAAGCCTGAGCAGGGAAATTAAACCAAAATTGCCTTTGTCAAACTGGACTCGTTGCCTCCCTGTACCTGACACAACTCGCTGACGTCCTTGCATGTTGCCCGTGATACGAGGTCAGAATGTCCCCGAGTCACACACAGTCAGTGCAAGACCCGCCAGGCCAGGCAGCTCCACTCACTGGAACTCACTGGAGCAGCCGTCAACTCACCACCGGGCGCTAAAAGGGCCTTGTCTGCAAGTACACAAACAGTCAAGTAAACACAACTTAATTGTAAATTTAAATCTCAATTTAAATCTTGTTTAAACCAAATTTAAATAATTAAGTGTGTAGGACAAAAGGATAGGGGTCTACAAATGAAATAGCTAGAAGCAGAACAAAATAGACAAAAGACAAAGTAAAACAAAAACAATTCAGATGCACTTGATTCAACTTTGAATTAAACACTGTTCAATTTAAATTAAACGTGTGCACAGAATAACAGAATGGGAAAAGAGAAAGATAAAGAGGACAATTCAGATGCACTTGATTCAAATTTGAATTAAACCTTGTTCAATTAAATTTAAATGAGTGCATAGAATGACAGAATGGGAAAAAGAAAGGAGAAAGCCTTCCCTATTTGTGAGTTTCCCTAAAGAGAATTGCTTCTTGAGCAAAATGCCAACTGATTGACACTACTTATTTTAAATTTAATTAAATAACAGTTAATTGAATTTAAAAATTAAGTGTATAAAGTAAGGGAGGCTTGGGTGTGCGTGAATGTTATTGCCAGCCAATAACAAACAGGACACAGAACTAAGAGTGAATACAATAAAGCATTAAGTAATACAAAGGAAAGAATTTCAAAAGTAAATAAAAAAACTCAAGAGAAAGAGGGGGAGAAGAGTAAAAAGGGAATAAGTTAAACCAAATAGAGTAAAACAAAATGAAGAAAAATCGAATAGAGTATATCTGTGCACACAGGAAAAGAGAAGGAGAGGAAAAGACACGCAGATGGCAGGGAATTGACTTCCAGAAATGTCCACAAGGGGGAGCACTTTCAGAAAGTAAATTCTCTTGTTGGAAGGGAAACTAAATTTAAATTAAAAATCTAAACGTATTTAAATCAAACTTAAATCAGTAAACCCTATTCCAAAAACGATTGAAAAGCATAACCATTAAAAGCAAATTACTTTTACCCCCAAGCAGATTAGCAGCAAAAGATAATTTGGAAACAATTCAGTTCAAAGTATGGAGAGCAGCTTTAACTCAGAACGTCCACACGGTGGCGTCAATGAGTCCACACAACCAATAAGTAGGGAGGGGTGCCACACCTGAACAGACTGCCCTCTGGCGTCTGGTCAGAGTTACTGCATCCACCTTCTTTAATTTGTGATATAAAAATGAGCGCGTCTGTAGGGCTCTGACCATTTACGGCTGATTTAACTGCACGATCACGATTACAAACTTTTTAGAATCTCAGCGGATTCTTTGGTGCCGATTTACTGGACACAACTATGCAACATTTAATC
Organism: Anabarilius grahami; assembly: GCA_003731715.1. Classification (NCBI taxonomy): domain Eukaryota; kingdom Metazoa; phylum Chordata; class Actinopteri; order Cypriniformes; family Xenocyprididae; genus Anabarilius; species Anabarilius grahami. The sequence continues at coordinate 1,489,191 of RJVU01049346.1, forward strand.
ACGAGTACACAATTTCTAGGGATCAGTCCCTCTTTGTGCAAACTTAGTGCACACGAACATGCAGGATTGCTTCGCCGCTGTTACGATTCACGCTGGATCAGGGCGTGAAGGGCTCCAAAATTTTACACATTAATCGTTAAATCAGATAGACTGTTCTCCGACTAGATCTGTACCTGTCACGTGATCGGTTAGCTACGCCGATGACGTCACCAAGGAGCGAGCCGACTATTGTGAATTAGGCTATTGGACGACACAAGTAATTCAGATTTAATAGCGGCAAATATATAAGGCCTTCTGAAAGATAGGTGGGAATCTCGCCACAAATCTCCCTTCAAAACGCTGAATACGATTCAATTCGTTTATTTAAGCGGAAATTAATATTCAAAACTGTATTTCAAAAGATTGTCGCCCTCTTGCATACGAGTCTGAATATTAATGGACTGCAGTCTTATTTCACGGTCAACAGTTCACTGCAGTGTCTTCAGACACAAAGCAGCTTGTTAATGTATCTTCAAAATGAGGACGCCTGCGTCTTGTCTCACTGAATAAAGCGCGCATACACATTCAAATCACACACAAATTATTCTACATTGCTCGTTTACAAAAACCAAGTTTAAAACGTTGCCTTTAAATTCTCCACCAAATATCTGTAGCAATGTAGCGGTTCGTACAGTTATTAATAAATTTATGGGTGGAATATGAATATAATAACTCATAAATGTTTATGAATAATTATTATGCATATACCGACCCAAGGGGGAATTAAACATATATTGTGAATTAACTACAACGAATTATAATCAATTAAATATATGCTTAGTTCTGGTTTAATAATTATTTAAGGAAACTGTTAGTTTGTCCCGCAAACTGCAGCTCCTCAGAATGTTATTGAAAGGAAGGTCTTCTCTGGCCACGAGAAAGACTTCCTATTCTAGCATCCAAACGTAAAGCAAGGATATAGGATCGAAACGTTAAAGTGACCTGGGGCCTGTTCTTCGTATGTCGCTAACTCAGTTAGCTGGATTTGATTGTTGACGATTTGGCATGATCTTGGATCGTTTGGTTCTTCGAAGCTCATCCTAGACTTGCTGTCATAGCAACAGGTCCGTAAGCTCAAACCTGCTTGGGAGCAGGCTTATTTAATGTAAACAGGATTAGATTGAGGCTTTATAAGTGGAGGAGATAGATAAGTCTGTCGCAGCCATGTCTTGTCCGTTTTTACGCGAGCAACCTGTTGCGGAAGGTGCGAGAATAATTCGCAGAGCTTTTCAAATTAATCGGGTATTGCGGGATAGACAGGATCCTTTAGCCCAGCGTGAAAGTGTAATTGTTGAGAGATACCGTTTTTCTCGTGAGGGTGTCATTTACATCATTAATTTGTTGGAACCACACATTAAGTGTTCAACACGGAGGAGTCGGGCTTTGACAACTGCACAGTCTGTGTGCATTGCCCTGAGATTCTTTGCGAGTGGCACTTTCCTTTATACTATTGGAGACGCAGAGAACTTAGTGAAAAGTGCTGTCTGTCGTGCCATTCGCAAAGTTTACCTGGCACTCAAGCAGTTTTTAGGGGTTTTTGTGGTATTCCCAAGCCACTTAAGACCCCAGGTTGTAAAGCAGAATTTTTTCGCTATTGCAGGTACATTTATAATTGTTAATGACATGCAATCATGACCATGCCAAAAAGTATGACTTACAGTATGTGTCATTCAGGCTTCCCTAACGTGATTGGTGCCATAGACTGCACACACATCCCCATCAAGGCCCCACCTGGCCCAAATGAAGGAGATTTTGTGAACCAAAAGGGGGTTCACAGTGTAAATGTGCAGGTAAGTTACTATTACAATTTATAATATTCCAGATTAGTAATTTATTACATTAAAAAAATGGAATGAAATCAAAAAGTATGCAGTTGACTGACTAAAATCTCACAGATGGTGTGTGACTCTATGTTCCATATTACAAATGTGGAAGCAAAATGGCCAGGATCAGTGCATGACTCAAGAATTTTCAGAGAGTCACATTTATGCACATTATTTGAACGTGGTAAGGGAACATAAATGTCAAGCTCACAGTATTACACACACACACTTATGCTGAGCCTAACAAAACTGCATTTTTCCATTATACAGGGGATTTTGATGGGATCCTGCTTGGAGACAGGGGCTATGCCTGCAGGCAGTATTTTATGACGCCCTTCCCTGACCCAAACCCTGGACCACAAACCCGTTACAATGCAGCTCTAGCCAGGACAAGGGCACGCATTGAAATGACCTTTGGGCAACTAAAGGAAAGATTCAGTGTCTGAAAAGTCTGAGGGTTGCACCTGACAGGGCCTGTGACATAATTGTTGCATGTGCCATATTGCATAACGTCGCCACTATCAGAAAGGAGAGGATCCCTGTGGTGGGGGTTCAGCCTGATGATGACCTCCAGCCAGTGCACTTGGACCAACCTAGTGGCAGAGCTGCACGGGACACAATTGTGGAACACCATTTTTGAATGTGTAATAAAAGACGACAAATATGCTTAGTTCCCGGAGTTTTATTTAAACAATTCTTTATAAAGAAAAGCCAGCAAGTCATCTTTTGCCTGCAATTAGAGATAGTAGTATTGGTGACTTTACATAACTATGTGTCAAATGGTGTATTAGCACTTACTCTGAAGGTCCTTTTGAAGCAACTCTATCTCTAGAGCAATTTTTCTCTTTTTCAAGTTGTCAAGTTCAATTTCTCCTCTTAATTTGCGTTTTTTCAATTCAAAATACTCAATTTTTTGTTGAAGATGCCGTTTATAGAGGGAACGGATGTCACCCTGTCATTTTGTAAAAGAAAAAAAAAGAAGAAAAAAAAAAAGTCAAAACATGCCTCATGCAACAAAAGTAAAAAGTAAAAGTACAACACTGTCCACCTCTGTATTAGTTCTTTGTGCAGACTCTTCTGCAAGCCTTTCTGTAGGCCTTTCTCTAGGTGTGGACTCCTGCAACTCAAATTGCAGACAGAAAGAATAGGTACACAAGTAGGCTATATACAAATTAGTGTAAAGGTATTTATGCAAGCGGCCTTGTCATTACAATTAACTACACTGTAAAAAATATAATGTGATCAATAACTCATGGCAACATATTTTGTATTAACTAAAAGTTTAGAAGTTTTCACTTTCACAAAGAGTTGAAATGACTGTACCAGCCATTTGGATTATACTTCATTTAATGCAGCAACAAATAATTTTACAATGTACTAAGAGAATTGAAAGCTCATTTAGCCTACCAGTAATGAAGGTGTTGCTGCTACTGGTCCCTGTCTTTGGGTCTGAGGAAGAGCTGCCCCCAGGGATGCCCTCCACAATGGTTCGGTTTTCATTCAATCCAAGGGCCAGCTCCTCTGCTGGGGTATATTGTGGTGCATGAGTTCCTGTTTTTTTTTTTTTCAGCCTTTTTCATGGTGGCTGTTATAAATAGACAAACACATCATTTAACAGTGGCTTTTAAAAAGAAGGAAAAAAAAAGTGGCTTTTTAAAATAAAGACTTAAAGGCTACCATTTTGTAGAATATTCTTGTATTTCACTTTTACTTGTTCCCATGTTCTAGTGGGTCCAGTGGTGGCTCTGACATTAAAGAAAGTAAATATTAAATTATTAAAATGCAAAAACACATACTGTAGATAATGATAGAAACATCTACTATGGACAGCACTTACGCATTTAATTTGTCTGCAACTTTTTGCCAGCCCACTCTCCTGGCTTTTGCAGACTTTGAGGTGTTCCCTGTCGTTTTAATTAATGACTCAAATTCGGCATAACCTTCCATTAAAAGCTCTTGTTCTGCTTGGGAGAAAAATTGGGCACGTTCTTTGGCCATGCTGAACAGCCAATAGCAGCGTTGCTGATCAATGTTTCTACTATCGATACATATCCCCTTTTAAGCCAACACATGAACGCGCAATTATCTCAGATAACTCAATCCAGCGATACTAATCATACACAACAGGTGTGTTCGAAGAACCCAATTAGCCGGATCATGATTAGCACGATGATATCATCTTGGATGTGTCATTTGATCTCGGATGTAATAAGCGACGTACGAAGAACGGGCCCCAGGTCTTTATGAATGAGCAAAAGAACAATCGAGCATGATTACAATGTGTTTTCCTATAGCTTTCCTGTAGCTCAGTGGTTAGAGCATGGCACTAGCAATGCCAAGGTCATGGGTTCGATCCCAGGGATTGCACAGACTCAGATACAAATGTAGAGTATAATGCAATGTAAGTCGCTTTGGATAAAAGCGTCTGCCAAAATGCATAAATGTAAATGTGTTTTAATATACGAAAACAACTATCGACTACAAAGGTTATACGTCTAAATACAGAATATACAAATATATATACAAAAGTAAGGCAGTAAAGACAGGAAAGAGAGATTATCAAAGAATGGCAAATTACAACAGTTACCTTTTGAAAGCCAGCACAGAAATCAGTTTAAACGAATTTCAAAGAAATTATAATACTTGCATATTGGTTCAAGTCAGTGTGCAGTAGAGTTTCAGTGCGCTTGGATCGATTGGTCCTTTCCGAGAGGGTTTCTCCGGCGGGGTTTTCAAACGAGGTTGAACTGACGCGTAAGATGACAGAGAAGAAAGAAGAGAGAGAGAGTCCAAGGAGATGTTCGTCCCGGAAGGAGCTGAGCGCGTGATGACAGCGCTGTCGCCTGAGGCAGTTCAGGGGCAATCGAGAGACAATCGGGAGACCCTCGAAAAATTGTGTGTCGTTGTTTTTATGGAAAACCAAGCTAACACACCTCCTGAATTGTAACGGCCAATAGATGTGCAGCACTATTTGGCGGGCAAAGTTCCTTTGTTTGGTCTCCTAGCTAAATTTGCATACTTAATGACTATCAGATCGTATTTCGAGATGGAGTACTTTCTTCACAGCATCATTAAACAAATCGAACGATGCATTTGACAGCCATGTAATATACATAGAGGAATGAGACATGGAAATAGCTTTAAAATGAATATAAACTTGACATAAGAAAAGCATGTAGAAGAAGTTATGGTTTACAGACAAATTTATCATTAAAACTAACTCAACTATAATTATTTAAACTAAGTCTAAACACTAGGAAACATGCATGTGTAACGGGTATTATAATTTGTTTTATTTTAATTCACACAAAATCCTACTTTTTTTCAGTTGGGAACTAATGTTATATGTATGAGAAAAGGAAAAAGAGGAAAAAAAATATATATTTCTTTGAGTTTTGCATTCGTCGCAATTGTGACGTCATCACCGCGTGGCGCGCTCTTGATTCAGTCCGCGGGAGGTCTGAGCAGAGCAAGGTGTTCATTTTGTTCACTCCGGTTAAAAAATGTGTTTTAAGTTAAGTAATTGCTAATTAATTGATGTGTATTTTGCTAAGAAGTAAGTGAGTATGCATGAGTGTTTATCTTTTCTTTAAATTCATTTTATTCGCAAAAGTGAGTGGTTTTGTCAATTAAATGCAGAGTGATGTATGTTAGTGTGAAAATTTGGCCTGCAAAGCGTGACTGTTGATCTCTTTCTATTCAAATATTTGGCAGGAGCAGGCTGTTCACACAAAATTGTCTACATACAACTAATTTAACTGCATTCTTCAACTCATGCAGGTATGGTTATTTTCTGATCAGTTTTCTTTGTCGTGTGTTAAAAATTTAGCTGTTTGTATACATCAAATGCTGGAAATGTGTGATTTAAGAGGTGCTTTCTATAAGTTTAATCTGAATATGAGTGTGATGCATTATACTAATTTCTTTGAATATTCACTGTTAATATCAAGTGAGGTATTTTATATAAGACATTTTATGATATATTATATAACTATATATATTTAACATAATATATCAACATCTGATGTGACTAATATGATTATGTATATTATTTTCTTTATAGTACTTTATTGTAAATAAGATTCTATATGTTGTGAGCTCGCTTCAGTCCGCGGGAGGTCTGAGCAGAGCAAGGAGCTGGCTGTTCACACAAAATTGTCTACATACAACTAATTTAACTGCATTTTTCAACTCATGCAGATTTTGCCTCTTGAAAAGAAAGATCTATTGAACCAGTAGACCGACTCCAGTCTTTATTTCGCACCCACATAACACAACGCAGAGGGGTAGCCGAGTCCGAGTGAGACTGACCCGTGGGGCCCAAACCGGCTACACATGCACTTGAAAATACATGAAGGGTACATTTTGGCATAGTTATGTTACATATACAGTCTTCAATGCATGTTTGTGTGTGTGTCTGTGTGCTGGAATGTGATCTGGCTCTTTAGTCCACATGGGGGCCCTTTGATGTCCCAAGAGCTAGGAAATTGGGCCCCCTGTCTTACCTCGGAGGGTAATAAAAATGCCAAAGTCACAATCACTCTTACCCCTTTTCCACCAAGGCAGTTTGAGTGCTGGTTCGGAGCCAGAGCCTAGTTTCAAATCAGTTCTTTGTCTTTCGACACACAAAGCACCGGCTCCGAACCAGGAAAAGCGGTTCGTAAGTAGCACCAAAACATTGCTGGGCTAGAAGTAAGAACCGCTTGCGTCAGGGGCTGGGGGCGGGGTTACCGTGACCAACAAGAAACTTGAGACCGCCATTTTTGAAATAGCAGCTAATCGAGCTAATAGCAGCTCGATTGTAATCTCCGTCTATATACAAATTACGGCGAGCCGTGTTTGGATGCCGATGTAGGTTCGCAAAGCAGTGAGCATCAACAGTAGTGAAACATCCACCATTGTTGATAGAAGGCTTGTTCGAGATGCATCGGAGCAGCGTGGACCGATTCGGCAGGTGCCGCGGATCTGCGGGAGTGTTTGTAGAGCAAACGACTCCTTGTGCTTTTGGATTGTTCTCGCGGAGCTTTGATGTCATGCGCCGATCGCTCTGCGGGAAACCGATGCATCTCAAACAAGCCTGGTGTATTTGTGTTTGGTGCTGCAGCACTAGCTTTGCTGTGAAATATGAGACGTATACAGTGACGTAAGACCTGGCTATGTGCTGCTCTCTAGCCCGTGGAAAGGCAAACCGGTTCTTAGAAGGCTCGTCAGTTGAACCAACTCCGAACTGGCACTAGCACTAGCTCTGAACTAGCACCCGGTTCGTGCTGGTGGAAAGGGGGTATCTGAGACCGGCCGGAGCTGATTCGTTGAGTAACATGCAGAGTTCAGGAGGTTAAAAGCGTTCTGAAAATTCCAAAGTTTATTGATTATCCTGATACGTGTGCATATGCTACACTTAGCTTACTGAATTTAAGAGCCAATCGATCTATGTGAAGCTAGCATGAGGAATGTAGCAAAAGCCAATGATCGAAAGTTTATTTATTTTTTTTACTTTGTTTTTATTTATTTTTAATTTGCGTCAATTGCATTTTTTACGAAGCAAGTTCATTTAAGCACTAGTCCCATGCATGAATGCTCTTCCCAAAAGCGCACGTGAGAATTTGAAATCGTAAGCAGCCTTCCATCAGTGAATTTCATATTTTATACAGTCGTGGCCAAAAGTTGAGAATTACATAAATATTGGAAATTGGAAAAGTTGCTGCTTAAGTTTTTATAATAGCAATTTGCATATACACCAGAATGTTATGAAGAGTGATCAGATGAATTGCATAGTCCTTCTTTGCCATGAAAATTAACCCCAATTAATCCCAAAAAAACCTTTCCACTGCATTTCATTGCTGTCATTAAAGGACCGACTGAGATCATTTCAGTAATCATCTTGTTAACTCGGCAGGCTTGACATGTTAAAAGGAGGGTGATGCTTGAAATCATTGTTCTTCCATTCTTAACCATGGTGACCTGCAAAGAAACGCGTGCAGCCATCATTGCGTTGCTGTAGCGTCTGGATCAATCAGCCACACAATTATTCATTGTATTTAATGAATTACCCATAAACTCACTCCCACTATCAAAGTTCTGTGAACCCATCCCCCTAAAACTGCAACCAACATCCCAAATGTAGCTAACACACTGACAGAACTAGGTGTCCTGTTACAGATACAGGGTACTTATATGATCAGAAAGAATGTTAGTGACTCCTTCTTCCTGAGAAGGACAAATAAACTCTCTTAATCCTATGTATTCTCTATATAACTACTTAGGAAATGTATAAACATGTATCCAAGTTTCCCATCTCATGACTTTCCTTTTATAGGCTTTATTCTATTTGTTAATTTTCTCTTTTGAACTATTTTGGGTATTAATATATTCCAGAGCTGGAATTTATAGTTAACTGAGATCACATTGGCAGGATGTTTGGTATCTACGGACTCCAACTTTCATTTCCTATTTGGTAATTTATGTTACATGTTACTAACTCTGTGACATGTTAGTATTATAAGAATCTAGAAGGTTATTCTCTCATTCATCCAATCCCGTGTCTTATGCTAATATCTTGCTACAGAACAAAGACTCGTAAAACTTCCCTCTGAAAGGGAAACTCCTTATTGGCTCAGACACCTCAAGAGGGTGTGACATCTTCACCCCTTATATTCACTGATCACAAGATCAAATTTTTTCTTCTTGCTTCTTCTTGCTCTTCTCTTCCTGCTCTTTTTCTTCTCTTTTACTGACAAATGCGGATGTTAAGATGATGCTCTAGAAGCTTCTACGGAAACCCAAAGCTTGTGCCAGGCTTCGGCCTAGAAACTTCCATTCACCAAAGATCCTCTGAATCCAACTGGTTCTCTTTCATCAAGACAATATCAGCAAAGATTCAACGGAAGCCTCCACAAATTGCATCAGGACAGTTTTAATTCAACTTGGAGAGACATGCAAGTATCAAACTTAGTCTCATCATCGGATACATTGAGTATCCTTACCCCTTTTAAAGAAGGGCCTGTTAAAACTAAACTGATGGTTTGCTCAAGGCTGTTGATCTGCTGAATGTCCAACAATGCTGTAACTTCTTGCTTTCCTGTACTCTGCTTTAGCTCTCTCTCTCTTGGTAAACTGTATGCATGTATGTGTGTGAATGTTAGAGTAGTTTAAGTGTTTAGTCTAGTTAATAAAGTCTTGTTCATGTCACACGTAAAGTTGTCCGTGTTTCACGCTCACATACCGGAGTCCCTATTCATGCTGGTCCTGACTACAGGCTTTTAGTAGTACTTTACAATAAGATTGTTATTTCCCATAACCTGCAAATTAACATTTCTTAGAATTAATAAACAATTAACACTGTGCGTTCATTGGACAACAGGTTAATTGATTGTAATATTAATTTTATTACATTAAGTTAATTTTATTAACTGATCCAAATATTAATAATTAATTATAATTAGTTATGATTAATTATTCATATTTATTTTGAGCTAATTTGCTACATTAATGGTGGAGAATGCGGGCATGATTAAACAAAGGTTATGAGCTTAAATCACTGTCAATTTAAAAGTGTGCATTTGATAATTCCAGTCAGAATACGACAGACGATGCACATTTTGGTCACTAGTTGCTGGCTTGTTAAATGCTGATAAAATGATAGCTTGAATTGACATCTCTACTGTAACTGAAAGAGTATACTTTTGACACATTTTAGCATATGTTCAAATGGTATCAGTAAAATTAATCTGATTTTAGCGAAGAAACCCTAATCTCAGTATTAAAGCGTAAGTCTGTTTTGACGACGGAATCTCAGCTCAGCGGCATGTAAACTGTACCAGATTTGATTATTCTGCTTTGGTTGGAGAAATACCAATTGCAGTATTGCTTAACCTGTTTCTGATGAATAAATATCAGTACAGTGTTATATAAATGTAGATTTGGGTAATGCTCCCCTTTTATAGTTAAGATTGATGTCATTCATCTGAACTTTGGCTGCATCTACATGCATAGCTACCTGTTGACCAAAACTGTGTTTCACTCGCTGAAAGGAACATCAGTATTTATGCACAAGATGGACTTAACTATGTATGCTTAAACAAGCTTTGACTTACAGCAAACTGTGTAATTACTCTTTAAACAAGTACAAGAAGTTGTTTAAAGTAGAGAGAAGAGTTTACATGAGTAAAATTTGCAAATGCCAAAACATATTTGCATTTTACTGAATGTAATATCAAGTTTTTGAAAATCTGAAAGTATAAGCGTCAAATTTTAACTCTATATGTAACTCGTTTGAAATGAGCAGACAGTTTTCATGAACTGTTTGAATTGCTCTGAAGTGCATTGGTTCCCATGACAACGACTTGTCACAGGAAGTGCTAACTCATCACCTTGTGATGCCATATTGTAAACAAACCAGGCTAGGTGGCTAAGCTAACCCCACCTAGCAGCCCTTCACCTCAGGCTAAGCTAACTAATAGCTTCTACAGTTAGTGGTTAGCATCATTTACGTGAAGCCTTAACTATAGCTTGTGTGTATGCAGTGTGAACTAATCTAAACCAATTTCCCTTAACCACATTCCTGGTTTTCTGATTTTTATCTTTCCTTACCTTTAATTCTTCTCAGCTAATTTCACCTGCACTTAGGTGCATTTCTCCCTGAACACGCTGCAGCTGTGACCAACTATAGAGTGATTTCCAAAGCTAATCTAATTGTTAATCATTAGTGCTATTGACTATTCCCAATACCAGGTCATTCTGCTGTTTGAATCACTTCTTTAAATCTTTTATTGATTTTAATCATAATAGCAGTCAGCTATTCGTTTTTACTAGTATTATTTCGTTCATCTATGTGATTTATTTACATTTTCCTTTTTGGTCTCGTGTGGTTTAAATTCCCAATAGAACCACAAGTAGTTAGACACACTTTCCTTCTTGATTTTGTTTATTTACAACAATTGTTTCAATTTTATGAGCCAGCTACAAAAGTAATCTGAACGATTGCTATGGTATAATTTTGAGCACCACTAATAAACACAATCTAATAGGAAAGCTCTCCTCTTCCTCTCCCTTTCTCTTTTCCATTTGTTCAGAGGTCAAGCCTGTTGTGAGCCATCAGCAAGTTCTGAGACATAATTTGACCATAAGAACCATCTTAAGGCATTTATTAAACCTAGCTGCCCACTGTGCCTTCAGCTCCAAATTCTGTTTGATCTTGCATAAGTCTCTTACCCTTACTCTCACCACAAGCGTGCCAAAATGTTGCAGATGCTCAGCCTAACTGCCGAGATGGCAGACCAAAAGAACTGGCTAGGTGTCGTGAGGAACACCCTCCTAACCAGGGCTGCTGATCAGCACCAGAGCCAAAAGCAACTGGACAAAGATGGAAGAGAACTAAAGGAAGACGACTCAAGCCAGAGCTCGCAGGATCTCACAAGGAGCTGACGCATGCTGAAAGCCACATAGACCAGCTAGACATGGAGGCTCAGGACAGACACAAGGACCCTGACAGAATAGAGACACAGAAGAGAATCCACAAACTTCAAAAGGCTCTGACAGCTGCTCAGCAACGAGAGAAGCTGGAAAAGGCAGCCAGAGAGGACCTGGAAAAGGAACCCTTTCACAAAGAGTCACTGTTAAAACAGCAAATTCTGAACTCTTTTACAAAGATGCCAGAACCAGGGCCTGCGAACGTCACCTGGACAACACCAAAGATGAACTTGACATGGCCCAAAGAGAACTGAGACTCTCTTACCTGCAGCAAACAGAACCACTGCAGGAGAAACATCTCACTTCACCACATGGAGTCAGCAGAAGAACCTCCCCCAGCCAAGCACAGAGGTACAGAGGGGGGAGCCAAGGCCTTCTGCTTGACATCTTATCAGCCAATTTCCTGAAATCCTCTGCAGCTGCAGAAGGAGAAGGATTAATTCAGGCAGACCCCGGTACCAGACCTACCACGGGGAGAAGCCATGGATGGAAACATCCTCTTCCTGCAGACACCGCAGGATCTCCAACAGCAGGCAGCACAAGGACAACTGGACACGCCTGCATCGGACCAGCAGGAGCTTCTAATGCTAGTAAAAGAGCTCCTTGAACAGTTCTTACCTGAGGAGTACTCAGAAGCACAAGCTTCTGACCACTCACACAACACCAGCTCAGAGACCTGAGCTTGTCTACTGTCTTCATCAACCGCCATGGAACGACCATCACTCCAGGAGACACATACAACCAGAGACCATCACAGCCTTCCAGCCTTGTGTGCCAGTGGTGTGTCTGATCTTTCTGCACTTTCAACGTCGCTCGCTGTTGTCCATAGAAAGAACAACAACGATTGAAAAGGGGGGATGTAGCGTCTGGATCAATCAGCCACACAATTATTCATTGTATTTAATGAATTACCCATAAACTCACTCCCACTATCAAAGTTCTGTGAACCCATCCCCCTAAAACTGCAACCAACATCCCAAATGTAGCTAACACACTGACAGAACTAGGTGTCCTGTTACAGATACAGGGTACTTATATGATCAGAAAGAATGTTAGTGACTCCTTCTTCCTGAGAAGGACAAATAAACTCTCTTAATCCTATGTATTCTCTATATAACTACTTAGGAAATGTATAAACATGTATCCAAGTTTCCCATCTCATGACTTTCCTTTTATAGGCTTTATTCTATTTGTTAATTTTCTCTTTTGAACTATTTTGGGTATTAATATATTCCAGAGCTGGAATTTATAGTTAACTGAGATCACATTGGCAGGATGTTTGGTATCTACGGACTCCAACTTTCATTTCCTATTTGGTAATTTATGTTACATGTTACTAACTCTGTGACATGTTAGTATTATAAGAATCTAGAAGGTTATTCTCTCATTCATCCAATCCCGTGTCTTATGCTAATATCTTGCTACAGAACAAAGACTCGTAAAACTTCCCTCTGAAAGGGAAACTCCTTATTGGCTCAGACACCTCAAGAGGGTGTGACATCTTCACCCCTTATATTCACTGATCACAAGATCAAACTTTTGCTTCTTGCTTCCTGCGCTCTTCTCTTCCTGCTCTTTTTCTTCTCTTTTACTGACAAATGCGGATGTTAAGATGATGCTCTAGAAGCTTCTACGGAAACCCAAAGCTTGTGCCAGGCTTCGGCCTAGAAACTTCCATTCACCAAAGATCCTCTGAATCCAACTGGTTCTCTTTCATCAAGACAATATCAGCAAAGATTCAACGGAAGCCTCCACAAATTGCATCAGGACAGTTTTAATTCAACTTGGAGAGACATGCAAGTATCAAACTTAGTCTCATCATCGGATACATTGAGTATCCTTACCCCTTTTAAAGAAGGGCCTGTTAAAACTAAACTGATGGTTTGCTCAAGGCTGTTGATCTGCTGAATGTCAAACAATGCTGTAACTTCTTGCTTTCCTGTACTCTGCTTTAGCTCTCTCTCTCTTGGTAAACTGTATGCATGTATGTGTGTGAATGTTAGAGTAGTTTAAGTGTTTAGTCTAGTTAATAAAGTCTTGTTCATGTCACACGTAAAGTTGTCCGTGTTTCACGCTCACATACCGGAGTCCCTATTCATGCTGGTCCTGACTACAGGCTTTTAGTAGTACTTTACAATAAGATTGTTATTTCCCATAACCTGGAAATGAACATTTCTTAGAATTAATAAACAATTAACACTGTGCGTTCATTGGACAACAGGTTAATTGATTGTTATATTAATTTTATTACATTAAGTTAATTTTATTAACTGATCCAAATATTAATAATTAATTATAACTAGTTATGATTAATTCTTCTTATTTATTTTGAGCTAATTTGCTACATTGCATAAAAATGGCTTCACAGGCAAGGATATTGTGGCTACTAAGATTGCACCTAAATCAACAATTTATAGGTTCATCAAGAACTTCAAGGAAAGAGGTTCAATTCTTGTAAAGAAGGCTTCAGGGCGTCCAAGAAAGTCCAGCAAGCGCCAGGATCGTCTCCTAAAGAGGATTCAGCTGCGGGATCGGAGTGCCACCAGTGCAGAGCTTGCTCAGGAATGGCAGCAGACAGGTGTGAGCACATCTGCACGCACAGTGAGGCGAAGACTTTTGGAAGATGGCCTGGTGTCAAGAAGGGCAGCAAAGAAGCCACTTCTCTCCAAAAAAAACATCAGGGACAGATTGATCTTCTGCAAAAAGTATAGTGAATGGATTGCTGAGGACTGGGGCAAAGTCATATTCTCCAATGAAGCTCCTTTCCGATTGTTTGGGGCATCTGGAAAAAGGCTTGTCCGGAGAAGAAAAGGTGAGCGCTACCATCAGTCCTGTGTCATGCCAACAGTAAAGCATCCTGACACCATTCATGTGTGGGGTTGCTTCTCATCCAAGGGAGTGGGCTCACTCACAATTCTGCCCAAAAACACAGCCATGAATAAAGAATGGTACCAAAACACCCTCCAACAGCAACTTCTTCCAACAATCCAACAACAGTTTGGTGAAGAACAATGCATTTTCCAGCACGATGGAGCACCGTGCCATAAGGCAAAAGTGATAACTAAGTGGCTCGGGGACCAGAATGTTGAAATTTTGGGTCCATGGCCTGGAAACTCCCCAGATCTTAATCCCATTGAGAACTTGTGGTCAATACTCAAGAGGCGGGTGGACAAACAAAAACCCACTAATTCTGACAAACTCCAAGAAGTTATTATGAAAGAATGGGTTGCTATCAGTCAGGATTTGGCCCAGAAGTTGATTGAGAGCATGCCCAGTCGAATTGCAGAGGTCCTGAAAAAGAAGGGCCAACACTGCAAATACTGACTCTTTGCATAAATGTCATGTAATTGTCGATAAAAGCCTTTGAAACGTATGAAGTGCTTGTAATTATATTTCAGTACATTACAGAAACAACTGAAACAAAGATCTAAAAGCAGTTTAGCAGCAAACTTTTTGAAAACTAATATTTATGTAATTCTCAACTTTTGGCCACGACTGTATAAGCCCACAGCATTCCAAACAACATAAATGATGCCTTAGAGCATTTGTACAGAAAATAGGCCTATCGGCGGACAAGACTGCAAACTGCAAGTGTAAACATGAAGTAAAGCATTCGTTTCTCAGAGCTCTCTCATATCCTGTCAATGAATCCTGTGAATGTAATTTGCTTCAGCTTTAATTGAAAACGCTCACTCTGCTCCTTGCCAGTGGACACGCACCAAGCACACGCAGCGTCATCATGCATCTGAGGTCAAATTTATAGTATTTAAATGTAAATGGGCCCAACAGCTATTGAAGCCACAATATTTATTTTCTGGCTCGAGCAACGGCCGAAGGTAACGTTCAAAAGCAGCTGAAGACCATCGCCCCATGGCCTTCAATGTAGAGACAGGAGGGGAGGAAGCTGCAGTTGTAGCAGCACATAGCACAGTTATTGAAGAAAGCTCTGGGGAAGCTCGTAGCATTGCAGAGAGGGCGTAGATGGGAGGAAAACCAGGCCCTGGACATGGGCTTTCCCTCCTCCGTGGCAAATAATGCGTCCTGCTGACCAGCTAGAGGACGGCTCCTCAGGTAGCCCAACATAGATGACAGAGGACAAAGCAGAGTTAGATTCAGAGATTAAAACGACTTCATTTCTTGTTCCTATCAGTTTTAGAGTGCTTTAGAAATATGAGGTGGTGCAAAAATTTGATACATCAGAAATTGTGAGGTCATGTGACAATCTATGCATGTGGAAAACTCGCCACCTCTGAGAAACCATGAGCAAAAGGGAAAAGCTGATCATTGACTAGAGGTCTCTCTTTAAAACCTGTTAGCAGGAAACAAATGGATGGATTTCTAGTACGCTGATGGTGGATGGATCCACGCAGCGCAGGTGACCATACTTTTGGTTTAAGGCATTAGCTATGGAGAAAGTGGCACAGAAGAACTAAAGCAGATTTGGCTAGACGACTACACATGTAGTGAGCTGCAGGGTGCAAATATATTGAAGGGTCATATCTAGTCTAGTACAGTTTGGCTGAAAGGGGGCAGACCAGCTTGATGGCACTGCCTCTAGACACAAGAGGTGTAATTTCTGAAATTCAAACAGAGACAGAGAATCAGCAATTTGTTGTTTAGCATGGAATGTGTGCAGCCTGAAATATGAATTTAACCATGACTGAAATAATAAGGCTACTTCAAATCTGTTTGTAATCTGGACTGAAGAGAGTCCCTTATTAATATGAACTGTTTCCTCGTTGCAAAAAACAATGTTTCTAGACTAGCATTTACCCCACAGAATACAATAAATTCAATTACAACTGAGCAGTTGACAAGGTGATAGCAGCACGGATAGCAGCTCATTGCAATACACTAGCAAACCACGGACCATTAAAACCAAATCACAACAAACCCTCTATATCCCTAATGTAAATGTGGAGGTCATTTGGACAGATGACAGCATGCGTCCAACACTCATTCAGCTGAAACCAGCCCGAAACACATGGTTTAATGAAAATATCAGAACATTGGAAAGGCGTTGAATAGATGAGCCCCAGTAAATATCTATACATAAAAAGCTCATCACTGAAAATCTCATGTCCACTATGCTTAGTCGCAGTAATTTAACGTAGATGACTTGATGGTGCTGCATAAACTTAATATGTAGCACTACTGTTATATGCTTGTATTTTACTCCTCAATGCAAACTGTAAACACCCTTCCTAAAAATAACAGGCTTCGTTTGATGATTCGCCGCCCCGTTCTGGAATCCAGAATTTTCCCCAAATTTAGTGAGGGTGCAGACACCATTGAGCAAGCAACAGCTTCTGAAACTAATATCTATTATAAGCCTACTATTAGTCCGAGTTAACAATGCATTACTACTTGGCATATCTCTATCCCTTGCATAAATTATGTCAATCCATGCATTTTGATTAAATCCCACGTATATATAGACGACACTTCCAAACCCTGCAGCATGCAATAGACTGTCGGTCCTCACAGCAGTATGAAACTCTTAATTTCATGATATGGCCACGAGAGCATGCAAAGACCCCTAGCTAAATCTTAGCCCGAGCGGTCTAAGGAAGTGCAGCTGCATCAATAGCCGTTTCAATTTGTTATAGGAAACCAAGCTTTCTGAAGCGTTCGAGGCTTTCATCAATTTTTTTTTTTTTTCCCTTTTCTTGAAGCTTTTATCACAATGAACTTACTTAAATGACACGATTTATTCTAGAGCTGTTGTGAAGCCAATGTTTTACGTTAACACAGTTTTGACAGTCTGCATGATAAAAAGCTCTATAAAAATAAAGGGGACTTGACTTAATGCACAATAGCAATATCTGTGGTCGAGCTTGTTTTCTCCACCTTATGTGGAGGTGGATGAGGAGAGACCCCTGATATGATTGTAAAGCGCTTTGGGTGTACAGTTGTACATAGGAAAGCGCTATATAAATGCCTCATTCATTCATTCATTCATGTAACAAATCACTGAAAAAGAGTTGACAAAGCGCCCATTTAAAATTTTTAAACCAGCTGTCCTGATCTTCTGATACTGCATAACGTTCGAAGCTTCAAAACGTCAGTCAATCACATGATATTGCGGCACAGCATGTGATCAAAAGTCCCTATATCTATAGCTTTCTTGTGATAGTGCTTTGAAAACTGCAACAGATCTTTGGAGTCCCGATATACATACTACGGTCCATATGCAATAAATCTCCCATTTCTGTTTAAAAGCAAAAACACCGCGTTTGAGCAGTAAGTGACTGATAATAATGAACATGACCACAAATGAAACACCCTCCAGAGCCAAAGAACCAGTAAAAACGTTGCCAAAATAATATGATTACAGCATCAACTGTGCTCTTGCTTCGTTGAGAACATTATCCTAAATCGTTGTTCGTCCAATATTTATTAAATTAATAATCAGATATAATCGCCTGCTCGCGTACTTCATATGTAAATAGGTGAATACATTATATTTAATCATAAGGTACAAATAGTAAGCAAACAGCTTCTATGTTACTTAACCACAAAATCTGCTAGCTGGTGATATTCGCTAACAGTCTGAATCTGTTATACATTCTGCTGAACAAATCTATGATGCTGTTTCGTTTGATATGCGAATACAACGCGAAAAGCCTTTTTTCAGTAAAACTCGTCTCTGAATATAAGCAAATCTCATTGGCTAGCTCCTTATATGCTTAGTAAATCACTTTTGAATATTAAAACAGACTGTTCACTGACACGTGAATTAAACCTCACGTAGTGTTACATCATAATGAACTGATAAAGCAGACCACACGAAAAACGATAGTGACAGAGCACAAAAAAAAAAAACATTTAACTTATCTTGATTGATTGCAAGCAGCGTGCAGTGGAAGCTGCGTTTAAGTAATGCGCCTTATTTTAGAGTTGCCAATGGAGTCCATAGAAATCGGATCAGCTGATATGGGTGGGGTTGGAATTTGCGAATCAGCTGATAGCGGAGCTTGACTACGAGGCCTGCCTGAACTAACGCTGATGCTCAATGTATGCGTTAACGAGACCAGACAGTGACTGAGTGTTCTGGAGTGTCATTTGTAGTGCTGTGGTGATGAGTAGGAGAGGGATTGTGTTGTGATTGGGTGAGAGTTGAGCCTGGCATGTCTGTGACAAAAGCCCTATTCGGACGGGACTAGTTTCACAGGGGGACGTTAGAGAAATTTCTGTTTCACAGACGTACTTTGAGATTTTAATCCCGTCCGAATCTGCCATGTCTGTCTTTTTCTCACACGACCTCTGTAAAAATTCCAGAGCAAATTACCTACTGTTTTTCGTCAAACTCGGCGGTTCTCAGAGAAATCTAATCCCGTCCGAATGCGAATGTCTGTGATTTCCGAAAATGTTTTTTCCAAAACGCTTTTTCTTGTGTGTTTTGGTCAACGTGAACTACCGTACAATCTCTCGCTATCGCGCCGGTATTCAAGTTTCTGCTTTTGGCGCACCGATAATGGATGTAGATGTGTTTGGTACACTGCGAAGAAATAAAAAAAATAAATCAACAAGAAGAGCCAAATCACGTAAACTGTTAAGACTGGCTACTGTAATAGTCAAGTCAAATTTATTTATATAGCGCTTTTTACAATTGGTAATTGTTTCAAAGCAGCTTTACATATTAGAAGCACAGAAAAAAGATAAGTGGTTAAAAATAAGCTGTANTATGGGTGGGGTTGGAATTTGCGAATCAGCTGATAGCGGAGCTTGACTACGAGGCCTGCCTGAACTAACGCTGATGCTCAATGTATGCGTTAACGAGACCAGACAGTGACTGAGTGTTCTGGAGTGTCATTTGTAGTGCTGTGGTGATGAGTAGGAGAGGGATTGTGTTGTGATTGGGTGAGAGTTGAGCCTGGCATGTCTGTGACAAAAGCCCTATTCGGACGGGACTAGTTTCACAGGGGGACGTTAGAGAAATTTCTGTTTCACAGACGTACTTTGAGATTTTAATCCCGTCCGAATCTGCCATGTCTGTCTTTTTCTCACACGACCTCTGTAAAAATTCCAGAGCAAATTACCTACTGTTTTTCGTCAAACTCGGCGGTCCTCAGAGAAATCTAATCCCGTCCGAATGCGAATGTCTGTGATTTCCGAAAATGTTTTTTCCAAAACGCTTTTTCTTGTGTGTTTTGGTCAACGTGAACTACCGTACANCATGCGACAGAATTAGATCTAAGGTATGATTACGACAATGAGTGGGTCCTGACACGTGTTGTCTAACTCCAATAGAGTTTAAAATGTCTGCAAATGCTGACTGCAAATGATGTCTGCAAAAAGTACTCTTACCTGAAACTGTAATATCAGTTTCAGGTAAGAGTACTTTCAATTTTGCACTTAATTACATAACGTGTAAATTATATAAGTTAAAACTTTTTATTCCAGTGGGTTTATTATAAGAACCCAGTTCTATTAAATCACGATGATAAATGAACACGTGATCTTCTGAAATGCCCACATGTAAAACACAGACACTCCTACCTCGGTAATAAACACGGAGATGTTAGTCCCGTCCGAATCCGTACATAAAATCACAGACATAGGTTGATAAGAATTGTTACTCAAACGTTGTTTGGAAAACTAGTCCCGTCCGAATAGGGCTAAACACACACATAAGCAGTCTTTCAGAATGCTCTCAATTACATGTAGCCTAGATCAGTTGCATACTATATGCATTAATGAATGTGGCGGTGCTTATGGGATGTCGCTCTGGGACAGGTGAGTATAAGCTGGGAGGGAAAAATCTAAGTATACTCACTACAAAAAACTAGACTACAGCCCATACCCATACCATGACCTTTGCATGGAATTGCGCATTATTGAAATCGAGTCATTTCAAATAACAGTTGGGCCTGTAAAATGACCGCAACATATTTAATTATGTGTTAAGCATTTTTCTCCCACAGAAAACCATTATAAGGAAAACGCTTAACGTGGCTTAATGGTTTAAAACAGTGATATTAAAAGACCAAACTCAGTACACACACAATTAATAAATCATACTAGCCTATGTACAGAAATGCAGATGAGCCAATAATATAAACGTAACGCATTTATTTACACATTAAGCGTTTTCTTCCTATAGAAAACCGTTACAAGAAAAACGCTTAACATGGCTTAATGCGTAATTAAACTCATTCATGTTCTCATCTGCTTTTATATAGTAGGCTATGCTTTGTTAGCAAGCTGTAGCCTATACAGAATTTGGTCTTTTAATATCACTGTCTCAATGCATGAAGCCACGTTAAACATTTTCCTTTAACAGTTATGGGAGGAAAAGGCTTAATACGTAATTAAACGTGTTGCTTTCATATTATAGGCTCATATGCTTGTCTGTACATTGTATGCGTTATTAATAATGTGTGTAATGAGTTTGGTCTTTTAAAAACATTGTCTCAACTAGGGCTCAAACGATTAGCCGCCATTATTGACAGTGAATAGTCTTTTGATCTCATATGACCTATTTGAAGGGCCTGCAATAACGCAGTTTGACCAGTGGGGCTCTGTAGCACAACACTGTAATGCAGTCCTCCCGGTTCCAATCCAATAGAAGAAGACACGGCGCTAGTGATGGCCTTTAGGCGTTTCTCAATGTCAAGGAAGGATCCTCGGAAGCCAGAATTTCGAGGATGCTACGTCATCGACATCCGTCGAAGGACTGTTCCAATGTCGAGGATCCTCGGAATTTCAAACAAGGACTGAGTCCTTCGTTCGAAAAATATCCCATATACAGGAAAGGATGCATATGTGTAGCCTTCGCGCTCTTCGCGCTCTCAAATCACCCACAATCCTATGCGCGCAGCTTTGGGATCTTGTTCAAAAAAATTTTTTTAAATGTCAGACGTTAGCGGGCAATATGCTTTCAAATGTAAGTATATTTACGTTACCAAACATTTGTTATAACTTTAGTAAATATGTCATAAATAAAGTTTAACATTTAAATGCCAGTACAAATTACTACCGTATTGATATTATAAATTATACAAATACAAATTACGTTATTGATGGCTAACTGAACCGGACCGTCATTTAACAATTGTTAGCTTGGTTGCCGTCACCGGCATTTCTTTTATAAATAACTAGTTAAGTTGTCCAAAGTAATTTAACGTTAATATTATACCATTATACCATTCACAGCGTCACGTGCACTTGCTAGTCTGTTCCATTTACATGTTCTCCGAATGCTAAAGAGGAGCCTCGCCTAGCCTCTGAAGGAAGTGACTTGGAAGGACCAGTCCTGCCAAGGAAGTATCCTTGACATTGAGAAACGCCTTATGTCTCTATAAGGATTGCTAATGTGTCGTCATCATACCGTATTCCCAGTGGTGAACGCAAAACATTTTGGGAATCCGCGGCACAAACATTCATAAGGCGCCAGACTTCTTTGCATGGAGGGAAGAACGCAGTGTTCAAGATGCCGTCTACCTGCTGTGTTATACAGTAACTTCAAGTCGCTGCAGCAGGCCCAGGCCTTTTTTTACAGATGGATGGGTCCAGGACCTGGAGATTGTAAAAGTGGGGCAGAAAACTGTCGTCCGTTCAAAGGTATGCTAATGTTTTAAGCACCACACTCCTCGCTCTCTCTCATCTATCTGCGTGCAGCCAGAATTCAACAAACCAGCGCGTGTGTGTGTTTTTGGTTGGGTGACAGTTGTAGGTTACAGTTTGACAAAAGCACAATGTTGTGTTTTATTGTGAGTGTACACAAATATAAGAAAACACTTTGCAGTTTTAAAGATGTCCTGTATGAACAAAATGACGGAGTACAGGGAACTACACTAACCTTTTCCACTGGTGGCACTTGCGCTACTAACTTTTTCAGTTGCTGGCGCAAAACATGATTTGGTCGCACAAATTATTTATAGTAAGCCACTCTGGATAATAATGAACAATAATGAAACTGTATTGCATACAGATGTGCTTTTTATTTTACTTGCCATCTTTTAAACCACATGCCTTCTTGTTTTCTTTAACATTGGTTGGGATAGATTTACTGCAATAAAAAATACAGTACACAATAAAGTGCAAAATTAATTTCTTTTGGATTTCAACATGCTATGGTTGGCACAGATGGGCAGACTCTTGAACTCTTAAGGAAAATAATCCATAAAATAATATAATAGATTTTCAGCAGCTATTGACTTTTCTGTATTAAAGATACAAAAAAAACAAAAACAATGCATGTCCACTTCACAAGACATCCCCCTCACATGCCAAAATCGATTGGCCATTGTGTATAGTGAGGCCTCCTTGCCCTTTGCCCCTGCGAGAGCCAGTTCTGCACACTCTCTCTGGCATCAAAGTCAATCAGTTCAGGCCCCTCTACACTGATTCTGATAAGGTCTTCTACAGTGTCTGAGTGAAGATTTGCTCTTATGTCTGATTTAATTATTTTCTGTGTAGCGAAACCTCTCTCACAGACAGCAGCAGAAATAGGGAGTACCAGCATGATCTGGATCAGGTGTAGGATGTTCTAAAAAACACACACAAAAAAACAGGTATAATAATATATAAAATGTGTGTGTGTATATAATCTGCTAAAAACAAAACCACTTGCCTTATAATCTGAGCAGTATGGCTCAGTGGTTAGCATCACCTCCCAGAGTCCAAGGTAGCTCTTGTCTTTAAAAGATTTGTATATCATCATCTTCATGGCCTGAAATTCTTCCTTGGCCAGTTCTGGATTGCACCCATTCCTGGGATTTTTAATAGACATTTAATATAGTTAATCATATTGTGTTATATTATGTTAACTTGAAAACAGTCTGAAGGGGGTGGGTGTGGTACATATACACCTTCTCAGGACTGTGGAGAAATGCTCCAAGAGAAACTCTACATCCTTCACACCGTGGTCCCAGAGCCTACGTTTGTCATCTGGCCAGGCATGGTGGTTGAAGGCATTAAAGGACTGCACCGCTGTGGTTGTTGGTGTGTCCTTTGTGTTCTTCTCTATCAGCACAAATTAAAGAAAAATTCTGAGATTCAATGAATGCATTTGTCACGTAAATAATGACGGATGCAATTGCAAGTTAATCTCTTTATTGAGAGCTTCACACACTGATGGTCAGTCACAGGTAAGACACAACAAACACAGCAGGAGAGTGGTGACGCAGGGACCTCGATGGGCGATGAGAGATCCGATGAGTGGTAACTGGTGAAGTGCGTCCGTGAAGCAGTGCCGTGTAATCCGTGAGTGAAAACCAGAGAACGATCCAACCAGGAAACAGGAAACAGGAAACGACGACGAGAAATCCAATCCAAGGAACATAAACACGAGCAAACACGGGACACAACACCAGGACTCCAAACAACGATCTGACAAACATGAGACGAAAGACAAGGCGTTAAATAGGCAGGTGTAATTGCGCACAGCTGCCGCTGATCAGATGATCAGCGGCGACGCCCACACGAACACTCAGGTGACACACCACAGAACCACGCAGACACCAGAATGAGACAGCGGATTCATGAACCGTGACAGCATTATATCAACATAGAAGTTAAGTGTGTCCTTTTGGATGTAATTGCAATATTATAAACAACTTACCCAGCAGGCTACTGAATCTGTTTCTCAGGTGTTTCACAGTGGACTCACATGTCCTTTCGATTGCTCGCTGCAGTCTGGGGGCAGTATGGCTGATGGATTCGCCTTCCACCAGTTTTGCAGCCTCCCCTTTTTACAGTTTATTTCTAATATTAAACACCAGATAACCTAAATATATTTACTTGAAACTTGAACTCCTGTCTTTCATTGTCCTGATTCTGGTGGCGCTGCTCTTGCATGGCAGCACAGAAGGTGCTTAGTTTTCCACCAGGTTTGGGTTGGGCTGCCAAGGCTTCTATGGTGACTAAAAGGTTTTCAATCCCACTGACAGCCTGGCACACAATCATTTGTTTAGCATGTATATTTATTAATGATTAATAATATGTATTTCACCCAATCCCCCTCTTACCCAACCCTTACTTGAGGTAGGATGATATCATTTCTCTGCAAAAGTAGGCTGAACTGACTAATATAAGAGAAAAGGTCTGCCAGGAAATGGCAGAATGCCACAAAAGTCCCGTCCTCCATAGTGAGTTTGATCTGCAATGTAACGTAAACACACAGATCAACCACATTATTAATCATTCCTGCCTATGTAAAAAATGACTAAATAATCATTCTGATATCATAAAATACTGAAACTCTTGACACTTGTCACCATGTGAAAAGTATTACCTTTTTGGCTCTTCCAGCAATTTCCGCATTGGCTGAGGCACCTGCCAGGTGGTCCATATGCAAATAAACAGCAGTAAACTGTCCTGGGCTTTGGAGAGCGCGGCCTTTTCCTTGTTTGAGGAATGTTTCCAGAGACCTGGACACATGGGGCAGCCACCTAGTCCCCTTCACTCCACTTGGAGCATTCACACTGACCCCGATGTCTGTTCCCAGCTCCCTAAATTCCCTCATAGATTTGGGGCTAAAATGGTATGTTTTCCAGACCAAGTTTAGCAGGTCATACACCTGCCCTATCATTGGGATCTCCCGCTGTTCAGCTAGCAACCCCAGCTCCCTCCAATCTGTAGACAGAATAGTATATAATGTCAGAATAAGTTTTAACTTACTTTCGCTATGCCAGTTACAACATCTGTACATATTACAATGATATGCTATACTCTAGCGATACAATCTATGATATGATAATAAACTAATAGTAATAATAATAGGAAAAAAACAAGCAATAATACAAGACTGACCCTAATAAAAAAAAAAAAAGAAAACATTTTTTAATTAACAGCACCAAAATTATTTTTTTTGCAATGTTTCTCTTTTTTACTGTAGATAGGTATGTGTTTCGGTAATATGAACAATCTTGTTTTGTTCCATAAACTTCTGATAACATTTCTCAAAGTCAAAATAAATAACATTCAGAGCATTTATTTGCACAAAATGACAACTGGTCAAAATAACAAAAAAGATGTGGTGTTGTCAGACCTAAAATAATGCAAAGGAAATTATTTAATAATCATTTTGTAAAACACAATTGTACTACAGTGTACCTGTGAGGCATACAGTGAAACGGGATGATAAAGTCTCCAGCATCTGCTTGTAGGAGGGCTATCACTCCCCCTTTGTGGCCCAGGTTAACAGAAGCACCGTCTGCCCCCAAAGATACTGTCTTGTCAAGCCAGTCCACACATTGTGCCCCAAGACCAGAAAAGGCTGCCTTAGTTGCAGCATAAATACCTTAGATAAAAAAAAAAGTAGTGTTTTTACTGCTTTTTAGAATTGTACAGTAGGCCTACATAAATCAATGTATATGAGTAATGAAAATTACCTTTTGCATGGGCATGTTGAACCTCAATATGGCCAATGAGGATGTTGGAAGGTCTTCCCTTTTCAATGACTCGAGCATAAACAATTTCACACTCTTTCGTGGAGACGTCGGTATCGCCGTCTATCATGAATGACAAGTACTGGGTCGAAGAAATTTTGGCACAGGTCTTTTGCTTGAGAGTGTCTGAGAGTACTCCAATAAATTCAGCACATGATTTGTGGTTAGCGTATGTTGGATTAAGGGCCACCCCGTTCTTCTTCAAAAGAATAATTTTACGATTTAAATTTGGTGAAAGGCATTTCCTCTTTGGCTATATTATAAGCTACATTGAACTTAATTATCAATTCAGATTCCTCACTTGCTCGGTTTGCTAAATCTTGACGCCGAAATGCAGTGGGGAGTGCTGCTGCGTCACGGGATATGTACCTGTCTCTACACTTCGCGTGCTTCATACTGTCATTGTGAAGCTTCAATGATTCATGTTTGAATTGTTTTGACGCAGTTACAAATTTGGACAGTCCTGCAATTGAAGGCCCACAGAATTTACAGTACACACAGTGCATTGCTCCGTCTTGGTACCTTAACCACTGGTATACTTCGAGCCACTGGTGTCGAAATTCATATGTCCGTATCGTTTTTCCCGCATGTGCTTTCCCTGACGAATCCTTCTCAGCCTCATCATTCTCACTCACAGGCTCCGTTTGACATGTCGCATCGACATCAAGTGATGGTTCTGTTGCACTTGAACTTCCCTTCTTAAAATAGGAGTCAATTGTCCGCTTCATTTCAACACGTACAGATTGTAGGCTATGTTGAGATATATATGCGATTGCTGCGTGTGTCTTAACGAGAGGTATATTTTTTAAAATCAACGTTAGGCTACGCCTCGCCTACACCATTCCGGGAGGGGGCGGGGGGGTCGCGGGGTTGAAGCCAACTTGATGTGTTGAATGCTCAGAGCACGTTATAAAACATATTCTTAAAATACACATTTCTGTTTTAATAATTGCTCATAGTAAATCATAGCATATTGCCTAAAACATAAGGTAGGTACAAAAATAATCAGTGATACATTTGCGACCCCATAGAAATTAAGGTCGCAATGGCATTTCAAAAGGTCGCATATGCGACTATTTTGGTTGCAGTGTAGTTCCCTGGAGTATGTTTTTATGTTTCCACTGTTCGATCGCGCCCGCGCCTCTCTCTCTCTCTCTCACTCACTCACACACACACACTCACACTCACACACACACAGGTTTGTTGAATTCTGACTGCACGCAGATAGATGAGAGAGAGCGAGGAGTGTGGTGCTTAAAACATTAGCATACCTTTGAACGGACGACAGTTTTCTGCCCCACTTTTACAATCTCCAGGTCCTGGACCCATCCATCTGTAAAAAAGACCTGGGCCTGCTGCAGCGACTTGAAGTTACTGAAAACTTCATGTGTGTATGCACTAACACTTAATATCATGTAGTTGTATGGGTGCTGGAAGTTGGGCAACAGTTTGACATCCCTTGACTAGTCGCTCTGCTCTTAAGGATCCAGTCCTTTGATTCCCTTTATTTTCTCGTCATATCTCGTCTTTGCATTAGGATTTAGTTTTAGGCGGTATGGTCCGACAATGTTTTCTTTAGCCCACTGCATTTTGTAGGATTATATACTGTTTTTCATGCTAATTTTTAATTATTTTCATGCCAGAACACTAGCCTGCTATGCCAGCCCATGTAAACCATAGACAGTAAAAGAAATGGACACAGCGACCCCATTGGAATTCAATTGAGACAAGTGAAGCCCATTTTTAGCGATTTTTAGCACTTCCGTTTCTGACGCGCAGACTCAAACTAAGCTTGATGACGTCAGCAACCTGTCTGACAGATGTAAATCTTCTAGAAGCTGTGCGTGCAAACTGCCATCGTTAATCTTGCAGAGACGGTGAGCTTGAGCGGGGAGTTCTTTGGCGTGAGTGAGCAGGAGTAAGTATTCTGATTAATTATTTTGTATAGTATTTTAAAATGTAACGCCAGTACGCCATATTAAGTTAATGCATACTATTAAGAAGTTATGTAAAATTATGTTCAAGAACTGATATGAATTCATACCCAATAGTTATTTAACGGCCCAGGGATCGAATATTTTAAATATAATTTAATTTTTGATGCACATGATGTATAACATTAATGGGCGCCGAATATAACCACAAAATGGAGTTAACTGTTATCTACACATCTACATCGCAAGAGAAATGGACGAATCAGTCATATAAAAAAGTTATTCAGTAAATCACTTGGACAAAAGCGTCTGCTTTGGCCTGTTAAATAACATATAGATAATAAATGGACAATAACGAATGTCACCAATAACATCTATAAATAATGGTTGCCCTTTTCATTTTTCTCTCCTCATAGGTAAAAATACAAACTTTTCTTCTGCTAAGAATTATTGAATTAATTATTTAATGAAGTAGATAAATTATTAAAGTTCGTGGATAAAAGCTACTTCATATGTATTCACTTGCCACATACCGAATTATTTCCAATTCCCCAAAAACGTTGTTGAAATATTTTGTCCCGTTGCTTTTATG
Organism: Anabarilius grahami; assembly: GCA_003731715.1. Taxonomy (NCBI): domain Eukaryota; kingdom Metazoa; phylum Chordata; class Actinopteri; order Cypriniformes; family Xenocyprididae; genus Anabarilius; species Anabarilius grahami. Next base: position 1,517,443 of record RJVU01049346.1, read on the forward strand.
GACTCTATATCTATGGGCTTCTCTCTTGACGTCTCCCCGATTGCCTGCGAGCTTCTCCTCCTGTCTGTACGGTAATTTTTCTACTGTGCGACAGAGAGTCGAGTGGTTATGACGCAATCGTTAGCCTATTTTTACAAAAACTGTTTCTACGGGGCCATAATGTAACATAGAAGGTAATGGAGCCCTTTATACATTGTCGTGTATCTTTAGAAATAAATAATGGACAAATGGAGTCTTTAAACGCCTCAGATGTAAAGTTATTCGCTGTCAAAGTGACGCCAAAATGAATGGGAGTCAATGGGATGCTAACGCAAGTGAAGTTCTGCTACAAGATGGCGGCACGCGGCCGACTTCAACTTCCGGTCGACTTCCTTCCCGCTTGATGTAAACGGGCCAAACATACCCATAATTCTTTGCATTCTGATGACGTTGCCGCCCAGTTGGTCACATGTCTTAGCGATCTCTATAGTCGTTTCTCAAAACCAAGTTCGCAAAGTTCGGACTTGCGTCCTTGGTAGTTAGGACTTGGCAAGTTCGACTCAGGAGAACAAACTCCCGTGGACGGGAGGACGCAAGTCCGATGATTCTGCAAATGGAACAGCAGCGTACTTGATAATGTCACTCAGCTCGCTCTGGCTTCTCCGGTTATCTCTGTATGAATATTTTAGCCAAGAATAAAAATAAATTTGTTATAAAACACCACTCTGCCTCTTTTCGTTTTATTTAAAAATATATTAATAACCTCAGGCAACGAGTGATTGATTATCTGCAATTTCTGCTTATATTTATAACAAAACGAAATATTAAACAACCCTGCCTCTTTTCGTTTACATTTCAAAAATATTAAATGTAATACTATTTGTACATACTCTGATTATCTTCACTGTAATTAAATGAAATAGGCTATAACATAAAACACAACCCTGTTTCTTTTTGTTAAATGTCAGTTTTAATGATCAATAATAGCCATTATAAAAGGTATAAGAATATACAATAAGAAATAAAGCAAACAATTCAGTCAAGCGTACAAAATCAGCGCTTTAGTATGATACAAAAGTTAAATAGCCATATATAAAGTTATGAAACGTCACGTTGCCCTCAGCCAAAACGGAGCCAGCGGCAAACGTCAGAAGGACTAGCCGAGGTAAGGCTGCTCTTGGCATGGTACATGAGCGCTGAGCGTCAGGTGATCGCCTGGATCTCACAACTCCGACAACGTCAGATTACATTTTCAGAAAGGCACTATCTTTATCAATAAACCACAAATTTGAGCTTTAAACCAGCACATTCTCGCCTGAAAAACTCTTAAAACGACATATGACATAATAACAGTAATATGTTTAAATTATGCGGGTTTTCTTCTTTACTATTGACGCTTGCTGGTTACTGCGAGAAGCATTCTGAGATACCTGGCTGTCTCAAGTCTGCACAAGTCACCTCTCGATGCATCCTCGATAAAAGGGGCGGATCAAGAACACATTCGGGGATTTGAACTGAACTTGGCTAGATGCGAACTTTGAATAGAGTACCCCAGGGATGACGTTTTTTTGTAGGCCAACCCGGAAGTTAGCGGCGCACGGGTTCCCTTCCCTCGGTTGAAAGCCTATGCATTTTTCCCATAGACTTTTGGAAAATCGCAGAAAATAAGCTCTGTGTTTAACAAAGGGTTATGACACTTACACGTTGTCTATCAAGATAATCTTTACAAGTTAAAACAATATTCTATTCTTTACAATACTCTATTGGAACAGTACTTGGACAGCGACTGATGACGATTCACAAGAACACAAGTACAGACAAGTACGCATATTGAGAAACGGCTAATGTGTATACTATCCATCCTAAATAGTATGTGACACTAGTAATATTCAATACTATTTAGGGCGGATAGGGTGGATAGTATGCACATTGGGATGCAGGGTTGGTGAAATGAAGCTTTTTGAAGCACCGAGGCTTTCCCACATGACATGCAAGAAAAAAAAAAAAACGTGCGCACGATTTACTAATTCGTTCCCTCGATTTACTATTTCGTTCCCTCGATTTACTAAATCGTGCGCACGATTTACTATTTCGTTCCCTCGATTTATAAATCATGTCCCTACTATTTTTTTCCTGCATGTCATGTCCGGGGCTCCGTACTTTCCCCTCAATTGTATCGTAAAAAGGTTAATTACTTTTTATTTCTTTTATTTTTATTTTTTTTATTGAATATGAATGAAGCCTTTTATTTGTCACTAGTCACATTAACTAGAATATTAACAAAAACAGAGTATAGTTTACAATCAAGAGTACATATAACCATACATGTCAGGGGTAATACAAAAAACAGAAAAGAGAAAAAAATATAAATAAAAAAAAAGGCATTTTACATGAAATTGTATCTATTAAACAAGTTTTTGCTTTTGGATATTGTCTCTAAATATATTTTAATATCTATTTTAAATTCTTCAAAATCTGGCATTTTTTCATTCCATTTGACTTTATGAATATAGTAACGGGCAATTATAATAATTAAATCAAATATAAATAGAATACTTCTATCACCATCAAATGAAAAACATTTTAGCATAACATCAATTTCTTCAAGGTTGACAAGCATCATAGTCTTTCTTTGTAAGTAAATACTGAGTTCTTTCCAGAACGTTTGGGTCTTGGGACACTCCCAAAATAAATGATTAATAGTCTCAGGGGAAATTTGACAAAAAACACAATTATCTTCCATATTCACTTTGAAACGCTGTACCACAAGTGACTTAACTGGGTAAACCCGATGAAAAGTTTTATATGAAACTTCTTTCACTTAATTTGTGATGCAATATTTATGAGGTGTCATCCAAATTTTACTCCAATCAAGACATTTTTTAAATAGAGAATTCCAGTGAGTAACAGCAAGTATACTTTTAGATTGAAGAAGGGAGCGTAAGAAAGTATTATTACATCCAAAACTTGTGAAATCTTTGCCCTGCAACATAATACAAGAAGTAAATTCTTCAATCTGTCAAAAAAGTCAATCTGTGCATCGGGCATTCAGGCTCCTTGGCATTAGAGGGTTGCCACTGGAGCCACTAAAAACATCAGTGATCAACCCCGGTTGGGTCGCCCAGGTGAGGGTGTCTGAAGATCAAAGACCCGAAACACCCTATGACCCTGGGTCCTTCACTGAAGATGTGTCCAAGCTGCACCCTTTAAGGTGTTTCAAAATCTAGCATAACTGGCTTAGCCAGTGGCTTCCAGGAAAGGCTGGATGACAACCGTGAAAGTATGGTGACGACTGGAGAGACAGAGGACAGCTCGGAGAGACGGCAATCGGTGCAGTAAAGGTGAGCTGCAGCTCCCGTGAGGGGGCAACCACATCTTGCTACAGAAAGTCCTATAGAAAGATACCCCCAGGGATGCCCGAGAGGGGGGGAGGATGAGCACCCCAAACGGACGGATTTCATGGTACCTGATATACGCAATGGATTTTCGACGACGACAGCAACCTGCTTTTGTGGCAAGATCTGTAAGAACCTCAGAGGCCTTAAGCAAGTGAAGCAACGCACAGAGCCAGTGCTAAGCACTGACCCTGGTGAGACGGAGGAGGAGCAGGAACCGGAGTCACCCCACAGTGTCCAGAACCTCCACGCTCGACATGCTACACCTAGCAAACCATCAGAACACCGGCGGGTTTTATGGCCTGCTGCGAACAAGGAGGCCGAGTGGCGGCAGTTTGACGAGGATGTTGAGGCTACTCTAGATGCATCATGCAGAGGAGAAGTGGATCAGCGACTGCAGTTGATGACTACACTAATCATCAGCATCGGTGCAGAGAGATTTGGCATCAAAGTAACGAAGGCTCAGAACATCGCTAGGCCAAACCGGCGTGAGACCAAGATCTCCCAGCTCAGGAAAGAGCTGAAGGTTCTAAACCGTCAGTATAAGAGGGCGAGCGAGGAGGAAAAGCCAGCCCTGACAGAGCTCAGGGACATTCTGAGGCAGAAACTCATCTCTCTACGGCGGGCTGAGAGGCATCGGAGGAGAGGCAGGGAAAGAGCTCGCAAGCGAATGGCCTTCATTGCAAATCCCTTTGGCTTTACTAAGCAGCTGCTGGGGCAGAAGCGGAGTGGGACCCTGCGATGCACAAAGAAGGAGATCAATCAGCACCTCAGTGATAAATACAGCGACAGCAGGAGAGAGGAGAATCTGCCCTCCTGCAGAGAGTTACCCACACCACCAGAACCCTCTTTCCAGTTTAACATCAAGGAGCCCACCTTGGCAGAGGTCAGGGACATCGTACGAACTGCACGTACCAGCGCAGCTCCGGGGCCAAGTGGAGTGCCATATAAAGTCTATTTGCCCGAGACTCTAGGAGAGGCTGTGGAGACTCGTCAGGGTAGTATGGCGGAGGGGGAAGGTGGCCCAGCAATGGCGTCACGCAGAGGGTGTTTGGATACCAAAGGAGGAGAACGCGAGTGACATCTCGCAGTTCCGCACCATCTCTCTGCTCAGTGTGGAAGGCAAAATCTTTTTCAAGATTCTTGCCAACAGGTTATCTGAGTATCTTATGAGGAATTCCTACATTGACACCTCGGTGCAGAAGGGCGGTGTCCCAGGCATGCCGGGCTGTTTGGAACACACAGGAGTGATCACCCAGTTGATCTGGGAGGCTAGAGAAAATCGAGGAGACCTAGCAGTCCTCTGGCTTGATCTAGCCGATGCCTACGGATCAATTCCTCACAAGCTGGTGACAACAGCTCTGACGATACACCACATTCCTGAGAAGATCACAGAACTCATAAGGGACTACTACAGTAGTTTCAGCCTGAGATTCACCTCAGGAACAGTAACATCTGCGGGGCACCGCTTAGAGAAGGGCATTATCACAGGTTGCACCATATCAGTGGTATTGTTTGCCCTAGCGATGAGCATGCTGGTCAAGGCTGCTGAGGTGGAATGTAGGGGCCCCCAGTCAAGATCCGGCATTCGCCAACCGCCAATCCGAGCCTATATGGATGATCTGACTGTCACATCAACATCAGTGACAGGGTGCAGGTGGCTCCTCCGCGGTCTGGAAAGGATTATGGCATGGGCAAGAATGATGTTCAAGCCTGCCAAGTCCAGATCCTTAGTCCTGAGAAAGGGGAGAGTGGAGGACAAACACCGTTTTTACGTGGATGGAGTCACTATTCCAACAGTGTCAGAGAAGCCCGTGAAGAGCTTAGGGAAGATCTTCGACAGCACCCTGAAGGACAAGGCAGCGGTGGAGGCAGCCCACATGGAGCTGAAGACCTGGCTATCAGTGGTGGACATGTCCAGTCTTCCGGGGAAGTTTAAGGCATGGATATATCAGCATGGTATCCTGCCAAGACTCCTGTGGCCACTACTGATTTACGAAGTCCCAGTATCACTTGTGGAGGGCTTTGAACGCAATATCAGCCAATACCTGCGTAGATGGCTGGGTCTGCCGAAGAGCCTGAGCAGCATTGCTCTGTATGGGCACAACAATAAGTTGCAGCTGCCTTTTACTGGTTTGACCGAGGAGTTCAAAGTCACCAGAGCCAGGGAGGTGTTGCTGTATAGAGACTCGGCTGACACCAGAGTCTCTTCCGCTGGCATCACGGTCAGAACTGGGAGGAAATGGCGAGTGCAAGAGGCAGTCGACCAGGCAGAGGCGAGACTGAGACATAGTGTCTTAGTTGGCTCTGTGGCAGTGGGAAGAGCTGGTCTAGGTAGTCACACAAGACCACGCTACGACAAAGCCCAAGGACGAGAGAGACGCCAGATGGTGCAGAGAGAGATTCGTGCTGAGGTGGAGGAGGAGCGCCTAAGTAGGACTGTGGCAATGCGCCAACAAGGAGCCTGGGCCAATTGGAATCATGCAGCTGCCAGGAAGATTACCTGGACAGAACTATGGAAGTCTGAACCCACAAGACTTAAGTTCCTAATTCAGTCGGTGTATGATGTCCTCCCAAGTCCATCTAACCTTTACACCTGGGGCCTGGTGATATGCTCCAGGGAACCATGGCTCATGGTTCCCTGGAGCATATCCTGAGTTGCTGCCCTAAAGCACTAGGAGAGGGGAGGTACACGTGGCGCCATTACCAGGTGCTGAAGGTAGTAGCGGATACCATCTGCACCGCAATCCAGGAATCTAAACATCAAGTCCCAGCGAGGCACAACATCTCCTTTGTTAGGGCAGGGGAGAAGCCTCAGGGAGAACGTAAGGCCTCAACTGGACTGCTAGTCACGGCCCGAGATTGGAAGTTGCACACGGACCTTGGGAGGCAGTTAAAGTTCCCAGAGCACATAGTAAGGACGTCACTGAGGCCAGATCTGGTCTTAACATCTGACTCAACAAAGCAAGTTGTGCTAGTGGAGCTTACTGTCCCCTGGGAGGACAGGATGGAGGAGGCTTTCGAAAGGAAGAAGGCCAAATATCTTGAGTTGGTTGAGGCATGCAGAGGGAGTGGATGGAGGGCCCGCTGTGAGCCAATAGAAGTGGGCTGCAGGGGCTTTCTAAGTCAATCTGTGCATCGGGCATTCAGGCTCCTTGGCATTAGAGGGTTGCGTGAAAGAAGAGCCACTAAAAACATCAGTGAGGCTGCTGAAAAAGCCTCAAGGTGGTTATGGATCAAAAGGGGAGAAGTATGGAGTAGCTTGCTGCTTGGACACAAAACGGGGCCTGATCAACCCCGGTTGGGTCGCCCAGGTGAGGGTGTCTGAAGATCAAAGACCCGAAACACCCTATGACCCTGGGTCCTTCACTGAAGATGTGTCCAAGCTGCACCCTTTAAGGTGTTTCAAAATCTTCTATTGTTTGTAAAGAATGATTGTTACTACCTTCTAATAGCCTCAAAATTTCCTTGGGAATTGCCTGCACTCAAAAAAATGATTCAGGCCCTTCATATATGACACATTTAAATTTAATTCACTTTACTTAAACATATCTAATTAGGAGTAATACGCATTTATATTTAATGAGTCTAACATAAAATATTTAAATCGTTTAATCTGTGAAATTTATTTAAATTTGACCAACTAAATTTAATTAGATTTGGGAAATGGGAGTGCCTTCTGGCGGGTCTGACTTGCCGAGGGAGGACTGCTGCAGGGCGCCATTTTCAAACAGTGTTTGATCTACAAATAGTTACCGGAACGGTTCCTATCAATTGAGCATTCTACATTTGGTGAAGAAAAGCAAATCATCAGCCGGTGTGGAAAAGTTTCAACTGAGGTGGACAGAGAAGATAAGCTAAGTCGGATTGCTTGTCAACTCAGTCGCCAACCCATGTCAGGTGGAAGTGAGGGGGGTGGGAAGGACGAAGGGGAATGGGAACAGATAAAGAGCAATAGGGGAAAAGAAATCATAAACTTAATCAAGAAATTGACAGCGATATGGATAGAAATGTTAAAAGTAGAAAAGTGGATTACCAGCAAAATGGAGAAGAGTTTAAAGTGCTCTTTAAAGTTAGTGATGATAGTGGGGGATTTGGAACTATTAGCCCACTGAAGATCTCAAGTGCTATAAAACGTGAGGTAGGAGATGTTCGGCAAGCTAAGACTCTAGCGAATGGTATGTTAATGATAATGTGTAAAACAGCTGAACAACAAACTAAAGCACGTAAAGTGAAGCAGTTAAGTGGTAAGAATGTAGTCAAGTCAAGTCAAATTTATTTATATAGCGCTTTTTACAATTGGTAATTGTTTCAAAGCAGCTTTACATATTAGAAGCACAGAAAAAAGATAAGTGGTTAAAAATAAGCTGTACAAGCAAGCTGTTACGGTAGCTGGTACATCAAGCGCACGACAAGGAGATAGAGTTACTATAAGACTTTACTAGGAGATAAACAGGAATCCACAGGAACATATACCAACATAACATGAGCAATACCAGACAACACAGGACTGGAAACACAGGGCTTATATACAAGGGATAACAAGGAGGGTGATTAGGAACAGCTGGGTGTGATGATTGTGGTGATCAGTTGCCATGGTGATTAACTGGTGGTGGGAAATGGAACAACAACAAGTCCAACAATGAGTCCAGAACAGAGTGCACATGTGACATATCGCCCCCTCCCGGAAAGGTGCGTCCTCGCGCCGTGGAGAGGGGAAGAAGAAGAGATGGAGCAGATAATGTAGGAGGCGGTTCGGGAGGCGGACGGCTATCCGGGAGGAGGCGAAGAGCAGGAGTCCAGGGCGGTGCCAAAATCCAGGGAGGTGCAGGTGGTGGTGAAGTCCAGGTGGTAGCCTTGAGCAGAGGAGTCCAGATGTAGCTCCAGGCCACAGCCAGGACGGCGACCCACGGCGGCGTTGCTGGAGGGAGGAGCCAAGGTGGTGAATTGCTCCAGACAACCTTGGGGAGGCGTGGAAGCAGCGCAGCCGATGTAGAGGGATCCTTGGGCGAAGACAGAGAGCCGAAGGAGCGGAGTGATGCCGATGAC
>RJVU01049346.1:1525893-1553384 GCA_003731715.1 Anabarilius grahami
GTATTGATAATGTGTTATGTGTATGCAAGAGCAAAGAGATGTGTTTTTAGTCTAGATTTAAACTGACAGAGTGTGTCTGCTTCCCGAACAATGCTAGGAAGATTGTTCCAGAGTTTAGGTGCTAAATAGGAAAAGGATCTGCCGCCTTGTAGAAGGTTTCATTCCTGGAACTAATGGGGCAAAAGGAGTTATCAATAATGTGTAGTATGAAATTTCTGAGGAGGAACTAAAAACCAATTTGAAAGGAGGAAAGGTAGTCAATGCTTCCCGGATGGGAAAGAATCAAAGAGATGAAGGTAGAGAAAGCTCTGCGGTATTATTGACATTCATGGGAGAAGATCTGCCAGAGAAAGTCATGCTAGGATATCTGTGTTTCAGAGTCAGGAAGTATGAAAGACCTCCACTGAGATGTTATAAGTGTCAGAGGTTTGGGCACATAGCAGCGGTGTGTAGAGGTAAACGCAGATGTGGGAATTGTAGTGAAGATCATGACATTAAAGAGTGTAAAAGTCAGACTAAGTGCTGTAATTGTGGGGGAAATCATATGGTTGCATTCAAAGGGTGTCCCTCTCATGAAACGGCTATGTTAGTGCAGAAAGTAAGGGATGATAATAAGGTATCGTACGCAGAAGCAGTGAGAAGGATTGAGGGAGTAAGTGGTAGTGGTCAAGCTATGGGTCCAGAGAAGCCACAACAAGTGTTCTCAAAAGTCCCAGATGATTGCATAATGATCAAAAAGAAGGAATTTTTGGCTTTTTTATTCAGAAGCAGTGTGGAGAATTAAAGAGTTGGCAAAGAATTAATCAGATGTTGCAAGAGAAGTGATTGCAGTTGCAGATAAATTTCTTGAGATCAAGGACATTCACCCAGAGATGTTGTATAAGTACATGCATGAAGGATTATCAGGGAGTCAGCAGGTTTTTATCAGGGAGGGGAGAGACAAGGTAGTTGAGGAATATGTGACAACTGAGGATGAGATGGACAGTTAAGTATATAATTATCTGTATATACTTTTACTACATGTTTTATATTCTGCAATGGAATGCTAGAAGTTTAGTAGCCAATAGGCAGGAATTCAAGAGATTTATTGATGCATTTGGTGAAAAACCTGATGTGATTTGTGTCCAGGAGTCATGGCTTAAACCTTGTTTAGATTTTGTTATTCCAGGATATGAAAGTTTTAGAGCAGATCAAGTAAATAGGGTTGGAGGTGGATGTGTCACCTTTATTAAAAACGGGTTACAAATTAACAGAGTAGAGATCAGCATAGAGCTGGAATGCGTGGTTGTTATAGTATGGTCAGAGCAGGGAAGGATTTCAATAGTTAATTATTATAATCCAGGGTTGCAGTTAGAGGAAGAAATACTAGAAAGAAATATAGCTGCAAGCAGCAATTACCGGGCCAAGCACAAAAACGGCACAAAAAACCAGCCAACAAGGCTGGGAGCATCAGACCAACTGCAACAATGAGCAATTAGAGACCCATTAAGATCATTTTAGGCAAAAGAGCTGATAAATGATCAAAAATGAGGATTTACTGGTTCATCACTTTCGACCAATAGGTGGCGCTGTGACCAAATTAATATGGTATGGTCAGAGGGAGGTGACAATGACACTTGCAAAGTTTGGTGTCAATATGTCAAAGCATTGCAGAGATACAGCTTCAAGAGTGGGTTTTGCATCATGCCTCAAATTCGTTGCTCTGGTATACGAAAATGGTTTGAAGTATCGACTTAAAATCCATAAATTTTTGTCGGCATGGTCTGAAGATGATAAGGTTCGATTTAGGTGAAAATTGGAGCAACAGTCTAGGAAGAGTTCGAAAAAGTAGGTTTTTAAAGAAAAACAATATGGCGGACAGGAATTTCAGCCGACTATGGCAAATTTGATATCTGTGTTCTTGGCATGACCCAAGGAATCTACTGAGACCAGTTTCATTATAATCGGTTAATATAGTCAAAAGTTAATAGCATTTTTGTAAATTTTGTTATAACCTTTGACCACAAGGTGGCGCTGTGCCGAAACTTTTTGAGTATTGTCAGGCCAAAGACCCATACCGAGTTTCGTAACGATACATTAATGCGTTCGTAAAATACAGCATTTTAGCACAAAATTCAAAATGGCCGACGAACAAAATGGCCGATATGGGAAAATTGGCATGATTTTTGGATAAGCAAAAATGACAATTTTTCGTATCTCTGCACCAGTAGGTGGCACTGCGCCAAAACACTGCATGATGCCTCAGGTCATGCTTGTGATAACATGTACCAAGTTTGGTCTGAATACGATGAAGCGTTGCGGAGATACAGCCTTATGTCCATTTTCGCAAGCACTACGTACAATTCGTTCGCATGTTTTACGAAAACGGTGTGAGGAATCGACTTGAATTCCATAACTTTTTGTCGGCATGGTCTGAAGATGATCTGGTTCAATTTTCGTGAAAATCGGAGTAACGTTTTTCAGAAAATTCAAAATGGCGGAAAAATTTTCATGACGGAAAATGGCGTCATATGGGTTGCAATCGATTCGTCTTGAGCCAATGAATCAGAGGAAAAAAGAATTTTGTTTCTAGCCCTTACGGTTCAAAAGTTACTATGGACAGCTGGTGGCGCTAGAGGGATTGAGTTAGAGACTCCAAATTTGCTATGGACACAGTTCAGACTGTCCTCTAACTGTGTGCCAAATTTCACAACTTTCCCGCAAGCGGTTCTATGGGCTGCCATAGACTTCCAGAGCGGAAGAAGAAGAATAATAATCGAAAAGAAAAAGAACGCCAACAGATACAATAGGTGCCTAAGCACCTTCGGTGCTTGGCCCCTAATTATGGCTAAAGTTGAGTTGCCAGTGATTTGGACTGGGGATTTTAATGCTCACAGTTTGGGGGCAGTAATTCTCTAGATAGAAACGGCTCAGTCCTGGAGGAGTTTATTGATAATCATGGATTAGTAGTGTTAAATGATGGTAGGCCAAATGGTTTCAAACTAGTCGTGGGGCAACTTCATGTATTGACTTAACCTTTACTTCCTCTGAGCTTGCCATAGTGGGAGAATGGGATATAATGGATCGTTATACTATTGGAAGTGACCATGTTCCAATTTTAAGTAGGATTGGGAGAAGACTAATTAAAGAACTGGGTTATAGACCAAAGAAATATAATTATTTAAAAGCAAAATGGGATGAATTTAAAGAAAAGACGCAGGAAATGGTGCATAATGTGTTTCGAGGTGATTTAGATAGATGGAATAGGTCAATTTGTGACATATTAATAAAGGCTGCAGATGAGTTTATCCCAAGAGTTGAGTTATCAAAAGAATGTCAGATTGTACCCTGGTGGAATGAGACGTGTACTCTTGCTGTTCGAGATAGAAATAAAGTATATCGAAGATTGAGGAAAAACCCAATAAAAGCCCATGCAATAGTATATAAGAAATTGAGAGCTAAAGCTAGAAGAGTCATAAAGGAAGCAAAGAGAGAGAGCTGGCACAAATTTTGTAGTTCTTTAGGAACGGAAACAAATGTTAGGAAACTCTGGTCATTAATACATAAAATGTCAGGAGTGTATAAATCAAGTAATGTACCAGTTTTACAGATTGAGGGGTAGGATTATTATTAGTAAGGATAAAGCAGAGATGTTGGTTAAAATTTTTAAGGAAGTGCATAGTTCTAAGAATTTAAGTTCAGCTAGTAATAAGAAGAGAGAGGAGAAATTGAAGAATAAGAAATTTAAATTGGAGTATAATAAAGATAATACAAATGTAGTGAATTATTTATTTTCTATGGGAGAACTAAAGCAAGCTATTCTTAAGGGGAAAGATTCAGCACCTGGAAGAGATGGGATAGGATATCAGATCCTTCGTAACTTAGATGATCAAGTATTAGAAGAATTGTTGAGACTAATAAATGCTATATGGGAGTGTGGCATATTGCCAAGGGAGTGGAAGCACGCAATTATTATGCCAATATTGAAGCCTGGTAAAAATGCAGGAGATCCCAACTCTTATCGCCCAATTGCTCTTACGTCTGTGCTGTGTAAGACAATGGAACGAATGGTTACTGATAGATTAGTTTACATTTTAGAGAAACAGGAGTTCTTTACTCCTTATCAAAGTGTTTTAGAATTGGTAGATCCACAATGGATTCTGTTTTATTATTAGATTTAGATATTAAAAGAGCTATGGCTAACAAAGAAGCAGTTGTGGGTGTTTTTTTAGATATTAAAAAAAGCATATGACATGGTATGGAAGGAGGGGCTGGTGATTAAGTTGTATGATGCAGGGATTAGAGGTAGGATGTTAAATTGGATAAATAATTTTATGAAGGAGCACACTATTCAAGTAAAAGTAGATGGATCTCTTTCCAGTGAGGAAAAGGTGGTAAATGGAATTCCCCAGGGTAGTGTAATCAGCCCAGTGTTATGTAATGTGATGATAAATTATATTTTTAGTAAATTGGAAGGGAGTTTTGGTTTGTCATTATTTGCTGATGATGGGGCTGTATGGAAAAGAAGGGCGTAATTTGAGTTATATTTATAAACAGTTACAGCAGGCAATTAATACAGTAGAGACTTGGTCAGAGGAATGGGGATTTAAAATTTCAGTTTCAAAATCCAAATATGTAGTATTTGGTTTTAAAAGTGTTAATCCAGAGCAGGGATTAAAGATTTATAACTCACCCATTGAAAGGGTTAAATCATTTAAATTCTTGGGAGTTTGGTTTGAGGAGAGAATGTCTTGGAGGGTATTCATCAGGGGCGTTTCCTCCGAGTAGGCAAGGGAGGCAGTGCCTCCTCAAAAAAAAATAGGATGGGAAAATAATCCATATTACATATAAAACAACACAAATATTACAAATTATGACATTAAAAAGAGCGCAAGTCACTAGTTTCTTAAGGAACACTGCCCAACAGCGACACCCGCAGGTAAAGTTTCAGCAGGAGTCATGCTTTACAGTCTATGGAGTCATGCCTCCCTTTCCTCTCATAGAAAACCATAGAAAATCATCAGACCCCCGGCGTGCGGTGGGTTTTGTGGGGGGTAATTGAGAATGAATGGGGGAAAGTCACGTGAGAGGAGGCAATGTCTCCATCGCGCTATGATTGGATGTAATTGGTAATGATTGGATATGATTGGTTTGTGCGATAACTCCCGCCTCTTGTTGACTTGCAAGTTCCGCGCGTCAGTTTGACTGAACAATTGATAGCGTCAGTGGGAAGACTAATTGAAAAGTAAGTAAACAGATCACCCAGTTAAATATCACTGCTTTATGTCACGTCAAAATCCAACTTGAAATGGACTGAAAACATGACTGCGGGGTTTTTGGTGCAATCAGCTTGGTGAAATTAAAAATAAAATTCGTGTCTGTGACAGACAGTGTTTACGGAGCATGACTGATGATCCGAAATAAAAGAAAAACCGCAATACACAAATAAAATATATTGTTTAAATTATTATTGCCTTTAGTTATTATTTTGAAATGAATGTAGAAATGCTTAAAACACTAACTTGATGAGATTGACTTGGTTTTGATAAATAAAACATTACAATACTGTAAAATTACAAAATAGAATTGTATTTGGTTTCTTTTTTGATGTACTGTAATGTAATGTTCATTTAAGGAAGATGTGTCAACTGTAAGAGTAATGCACATGAATTTACATTGATTCATACAAAAAAAATGTGCCTCCTCATATCAGAACACCACTGCACGCCACTGGTATTCATAGGTCAAAAAGTTAAAAGATGTGAGAAAGTTATTAATGTTTTAAGATGCCTAGTTGGAAGAGACTGGGGTGCGGATAGAGATACACTAATGATGATTTACAGGCAGGGGTTAAATTGGGCCGGGGTCGTCCGGGGCTGAGCCCCGGCACATAGGCTCACCAGGGCTCGACGTACGCTTGTCCGGGACTGCGGGAAAAGTGGATTTTTTTATGTGAAAGTGAATTTTACTTGCCTGACCAGATAAGTAGCTTGATTAAAATGTCAATAAAAACCAAAACGCGAGAATGATTAATTTAGCTTAAGTGGCGATTGATAGTGGATAGTAATATAGCTTTGTATTGGCTGTGATAGCCTATTGCGCTGTTGAGGCGCACGTAACCTCTTGAGAATTCAAAACAAATGAGCTCTGCTCACACAAAGGAACTCATGAAATTCAATATGTGGGTTTAGCTATTTACGACATATGATAAAGTTAAGCATCACACGACCGAAAGTGCTGAATTCCTGAATATCACCTTGATTGAAATTGACACTAATTTCATACAACAATTCAATAAACAAGTAGTTCATATTAATTACTTACGTTTTAGGTGCAATATTGCCTGTTTTTTGTTCAATTGTAGCAGCGAAAATAGTTCCAAACAAAGCAGAACCAGCACATCTCGCAGCTATGCTCAGCCGTTTCGAATGATTCAGCGTTTTGAACGAATCGGTTCAGTGAAGATTCAATCACAAACAACTGCTTAATTCTTGATTCAGCCTTTTGAATGAATCGTTTGAATAAATGACTCAGTGGCTCACTCATTAAGACGGTCACTTGCCCCCATCTACTGGCGGTTTAATTTCATGTTTAAAAGTATACATTTCCCACCAACATTTCTTATTTGTATTCAAAAATATTTAAAGAATCTCATAACATTATTGAATGCAGTTGTACTTTTTCAGTGTAAATTATTTAATTTGGTAACAGCCCTATAGTGTCTTACTATTTTAATTTATCAAATGCCCTTTATAAAGGTTAATAAAATACCCCCAGGGTAAATTACATAAATATGCAGATTTAAATATCTGCTGATAAAACACTGATGAGAATGTTGCTTGTTTCAGAAATTATATTTACAACAAAACAATTTCAGACAAGCTACTTTTTTATTCTGACAAGTAAATTATCAATTTAGTTGTCCAAAGGACAAGCACAAAACAAAGCTTAATGTCGAACTCTGTATTTTGTATTTATATTCTCTCCTTTAATGGTAGTATCACTCTTATATTTAATACTGACACAAAGGAGAAGGCACAGGCCTACAAAAAGATTTTACATTTACATTTATGCATTTGGCAGACGCTTTTATCCAAAGCGACTTACATTGCATTATACTATACATTTGTATCGGAGTATGTGCAATCCCTGGGATCGAACCCATGACCTTGGCATTGCTAGTGCCATGCTCTAACCACTGAGCTACAGGAAAGCTGTATTTTATTGTCATCAGATGTAGCTTTGCACACTACCAGCAGTATAGAATGATTTTGATCTGCATTTTAGTGTAGCAGAGGGCTCTCTCAACTTGTTATATTTTAGTTTGTCAATTGGAGTATAATAAAGTCCAATTTTGATTATGGATGCATGGTTTATGGGGCTGCAGCGCTATCTGTTTTAAAGAAATTGGAGATTATTCAAGCTAAGGCTTTAAGAATTTGTAGTGGTGCTATGAAAACAACACCAATTAATACACTGTTAGTTGAAATGGGAGAGACTACATTGAAGTTAAGAAGAATTAAGGTATCTCTGTACTATTGGTCTAAACTCAGTAGTTTTAAATGTACAAACCCAGCTAGAAGATTGGTAGAAGATCATTGGGAGTTTCAGATAAGGGGAGGAAGGGATAGAAAGGGGAGCATGATGTACACTGTAGACAAGAGAGCTCAAGAATTGGGTATGAAAGATTTTATAATTGGACCTGCAGTTTGCTGGTCTCCAGTCCCACCATGGTTTCTGCCAGAGCCTACAGTTTATTTTTCGTTGCTAGATCAAATGAAGGAAGAAAATGGTAATCCTGTAGCCTTGGTCTATGAACATTTAAAAGGAAACTGGTCAGATTGTGTGCAGATATTCACTGATGGTTCTATGATCCCACTAAACAGAAAATCAGCAATAGGGTTAAGTATCCCTCAAGTAAGTATTAAAATCGGATTGCGATTGCCAGATAACATGTCAGTCTTTTCGACTGAGCTAGTTGCAATTTTGTGGGCCCTTGGGTGGGTGGAGGGACAAAGACCTGGGAAATATGTTTTATGTTCAGATTCCACTGCTGCTCTAAAGGCAATAAAGGGTAGGAGGAGTAAGGCCAGACCAGATATAGTTTTAGAAATTCTTGTTGCATTGTATCGGGTGATAAAAATGGGACACACGGTGGGGTTTATGTGGGTTCCAGCACATAAAGGGATTCAGGGGAATGAAGAGGCTGATGAGATGGGGAAAAAAGCTAAACACAAGAGTGAAGTTGATTTGAATGTAATGTATGGAAGAGTTGAGTGCAAGAGTATTATACAGCAAAAAATATCACAAATATGGCAGAAAGAATGGGAGGAAGGGAATAAGGGCAGGCATTATTTTTCAATTCAACCTACTTTAATGCACACAACATTCACAAGATTAGAGAGGAGGGATAGTGTGATAATCACAAGATTAAGATTGGGACATTGTGCACTGAATTTTGGGCTGGCAATGGTTGGCAAGCATCCAGATGGCAGATGTTTGTGTGGAGAGTTGGAATCTGTGAAGCATGTAGTAATGGAGTGTGTAATTCATAGTGTTGCAAGAAGCTGCATGTTTTCTGAGCTGTTGGAGCAGGGGCGGAGCTACGGGTGGGCCTGGGCCCACCCAGATTGACAGCTTGCCCACCCAGTCAGATCCAGGGAAATATATATTTTTTAATAAAACAATTTTCTAACGTTTAACAATTCTTCAATAACTTTTTAAAATTTGATTTTTTTTTTTCATGCATTAAAACTCTTAATAAGAATATGCTAATTCGTCTCTTCTTCAGTTACGTCACACGCCAGTAGTAGCCTGGGGCACGTTCAAGCTGAAACCGGTGCGCAACGTTTTGCTACGGTTTCCGGGTTGAACGACATGTTTCCTGGAAACGGTGTGCAACGGGTTTGAGATACGTTTTCTCTTGTTTGGTGGGTGTGTCAGAAATGTCAGCCCAATCAGCGGCAACATGTATATAAACCACGCGGTATTAAAGAGACAGCTCGCACAATGGGTATTAATGTAACATAAAATACTATACTTATATATTTTGCTATTGTATTGTGAAGTGACACTTTAATAAACTTTTCTATACTCCTCTGATTATATAATGGTAAATATTACAATACCATAGCACAACAGTGACCAGCAATAATGATAAGCCTAATACTCACAATAAAAATAATATAGATCATAACACAGTGATAAATAATATATAGATAAAGAAGTGGATTATCCTTGACCTGAAATGTTTGTCTTTTCATCCTGAAATGCGAGGCAAGTTGTATCACAATAATTAGAAGTTTCCACAAATCCCTTCACTCGATTGGGATGTTCTCTTTTATTCTGGACGGCAAGGACAGTGACTATAATATTGAGCGTATTTTGCAGTATTAAACACGTATTTATATCGATATCATCAGGCTCCGAAAATTCTTCAAAAAGAACACAGAGAATGTCCTTCTCAGCTGCCGTAGTTGCAACGCTTGCGTCATCACAACAGGGTGTTCAACGCGCCACCGTTTCCGTTTAAAAAACGTTTTGTCGGGGCTGAACGCAGCCCTGTTGTTCTTTGCGCAAATATCCGGATTTTAACCAGCAGCGCCCTTTTTATGTTAAAAATGGCTAACCCGCTATCTATGATGCATTTAATAAAGAAAAACGACTTGACAAAGATGACAGGACGCCGTAACAACTTTTATCGTTTGAACGAGAACTAACAGATAGGCTAAATGAGTTTATGACGATATCAACATCTTCAATTCAAAACCCAGCCGACTCTGACATGTTTAGAACTGACATCAGCCATACGGAGTAAGCTATAGGTGTTTAGTCTGGCCCGCCGTGGCATATAATGCAAGTGAATAAATACATAAATTTGCCACGTCAATCGTGTATTGTAATGGTCTCGTGGTAGAATTTTAGGCAAGCGTTTCTGAGGTTCTGGATTCTAATCCGCCCTCATATCTTCTTTTTTTTCCCTCATTAAAACCAAAGGTGTTCATCAGTGATCGTACATCGAGTGTACATCAAATGCACACGTTGTGTGCATTTTGTTTTGTGCTTTTACCCAGGGGTGGAAATGGGGGGTAACGCGGGGGGACGGCGTCCCCGGAGTGAATTTCAAGGGGGGACGGCGTTCCAGTTCAAATTGGTTCGATTTTTTATAGAAATGAAGGGATTTCTGTATTTATTCACTCAATAGCCTACGAAAACGAAACTGATTCAGCGCAAAAACATAGCGCAATAAAATTGCATGAGTAATCATAAAAAGATCGCAATCTGAATTCGAACACCCACGCGATCTTACTCAGTGCTCGAAGTGGGCCGGTACGCACCGGCACGTCTCTATTTTAATCTGTAGCATACCCACGCTTTGTCTTGCATACCGGCACTTCTCCCATGTTGCCGGTACTCGATCTAACCACCACACCGAAACATAGAATCAAGCTGTTAATTAATTTTATAAATCGCATGTTCGGAGCTTTTATAAGCATGAGTGGTGCACCACGCGTGAATCACCGCAGGCGCGTTCACCAGCGCACTCCAAAAGTGTGATAAGATTTGCGCGAACCGTTCCTATGATAAAATAGAACGTTCTCAATAGAATTCAAATGGGTTTCATTTGAATTCTATTCAGAATGTAGTAAAACATTATGGAGAAAGTCATCATGATCTAAAAACAGCCAGTAAAAAGACTGATGAAAAGAGGGGAAAACATGATGATGATCTTGCAAGCTTTTTAAACTTCTCATGACCACCTTTCCTAGAATTTATCACGTTCTACTGTATTTATTGTGGTACATTTTAACTAACTTATATATACTAATATATAATCTATTAAGGCAATAGATTTAAAAAAGAGAGAAAAAAGTTAACATTGCCCTAAGCATGCAATGAGGAGCCATCAATGGTCTAGCTTTAATTATATCCTTATAGTAACAAATGCTATGGTTAAACAATTACAAGAACTACTTTTTAATAAGGCCAAGTACAAGCTAGAATCATCTTCTTGAACTATTGATTAAACATTAGTTTTCCTCATGTGTAAAATGTGGTCTGCTAATATGACAGAAAAACCTGTCTGTATTCCAAGAATTAACATGTTCAGTATAAGAACATTTTAAGTAGATAGTTTGACTTCCCATGGCACTTTGTAAACAAGTAATTGTTAACTATAGGCTGTTACTTTATTGCAGTTGAGTTATCAACCAACTTTGCATGTGTGGACCATTTTGCAAAAAAAAAGCAACAAACAAATAAATAAACCTCACAAGAGAGCAAACCCAAACTCCTCGCAACCAAGGAAGACAACCAGTCCCCCATCCCAAATGGAAGTGAACAAAATAGAGTAAATCAGCCTTTGAAAGTAACTTGATACTTCAAATAAAGATTGCACCAATTACATCATTACACCAGTAGGTGGCGACAAATGATTGTTAAAAATGTATTTGTCATTGATTCATTCATTACAAAGAATTGTTCAAAAACTTATGAAACAAGTGACATCTTTATAATTGAGTCATTGAATCATTTATTCAAACCGATTTTTATAAAAAATTATTCTTTCAAAATAATTAATGTTTTTTGTAAATAGACTGCAGCAACTAACATGATGTCAGAATCAGTAAATTATTATTTTTTTTTTAGTTGTCTATTCAGAATCATGGGAGAATTGTGAACACTATTTAAAAAAAATGTGATTCTCAATTTCCAGAATCTTGCAGCTTATTGAGTAAAAATCAGCAGTTGAAATTATTTCAGCGAATATTAGAATAAAACTGCATGTTCAGGTAGCAATGTTTTTTTTTTTTTAAACTCCATGTTTATGGTAACATCCTCAAAACAAAAAGTTTTATAAAATGATAAACATCACATTTCAACCCTTTTAACCATTGTTTAAGAAAAGGGATGAGTGAATATTATTATATTTACATTATTATCCAAATTATTTTGCTTTTTAGAATGCACATCAGCTTCCTTTTGCATTAAAACTGGATTCCCCTTTAAATGTGTAATCGTTGATTTTCAAAGTATACTTTCAAAGTATACTAAACTGGTAGCCATCCAAAACATTCAGTTTTCTTTAACCTGAGGACAAATGTATTTAAAATGTTTGTGACCTGTTCAATTCACTATGCACCACATATGCAGATTCCTAGACAATGTATCTTTAATTTGGCCAAAATCAAACAGGTTATTTTCTCCAAGCAAAGATTCTGTTGAATTAACATGTTTGTGCCACACACAATTCATAAATGTTGTTCATTGACCTTTCATTGACCTTGATAATTAAGAAAATATTGTTTGGAGGAAACATGAAAAAGGCCTGTTTAATGTTAGCATATTATATAATTGTATAATATTTTATATTTAAATAAATCTGAAAAGTAATTGAAAGTAAAAAAAAAAAAAAATCCTTCCCATATTTCCAGCCCTGCTTTTACCAGAACGAAACGCTCGATTGTCTGTGTGAAGACTGAGCATGTGCACGAGCGCCAAGAGAACTAATAACAGCAGCAACGAGCATGATTTCATAAACAACACATTCCAGCGGATAGATCGCCACTTATTTAACACAGACATACGAATTCCTTATCGAATGGAGATGTTTCTATCTTTTAGGTACAATCATTCACTGAGTTCAAGTTTCAGAAAGATTCTCGCAGAAAAACAGCTGAAAGCGCACCCTGTTTTTTATTTATTTTATTTTACAAAAGTACAAGGTTTTGTTGTTATTGTGAGCGTACACAAATAAAAGTAGACCATTTGTAGTCTTGCACTAATCTGTAGGCTATTGCCAAAATTGACGAAAGGCCTATTTTAAGTTGTTTCTCATGAGGAAAAAATCCGTCAGAACGCGCCGGCGCTTTCGTCGGCCAGAGGGATAAAAATAGCCAATTTAGTTTCATATTTATAATTAAATATTGGGCTATAGCCTAATATTATTTTTTTTTAATTTCACCTTGTTGATTATGAAAAGTGAATAGCATGACGGATGCGCAATGTCGGGAGACATGCAGCGGGTCAGACATGAGTTTGACCACTTCATTAAGTTTTGTTTTATAGTAAGCCTTTCTTTAAAGTGATTTATTTACTTTATTTCGTTTTGTAGAAATTGTATCTTAATTTCAATCAATGTTTCATCAACCAATTGCCTATATTTAATAAATAGGAAGAAAACCAAGAACGTCGGGTGGAATGGATTGAAGTGCGTAACAAACGAACATGTTTCTGCGGCCTTTGAATAAGGCTGAAGCAATATTCTGTTTTTATTTAATTTCTTAAATAAATAAATATAAATTAGATGAATCTGAATGTATGTTTACATGAACGCATAAAGTGATCGGGTTAACGTGTGCGCGTTTGTCACAAGTTTCAAATCAGAATTTTTTTTTTTCTAAGCTGCCGCAAATCACACAAGAAGAAGAAGAAGAAGAGTGCCTTCTGCGCATGCGCGAGACACGCTTAGACAACGCACTCGTGTGACCGCCGGCGCCATTTTCTCATGCTGTTGGAAGGACCGTTTCGGCTGATTCTCTGCTTTTGGATATTCGTTGCTGGTAAGTACTAGTTGTTAGTGATGTTCAAATGAAGCAATGAACCAGTATTGAACCACTTCATCAATTGTTTTGAAAATGGGTTTATTCATTCAAAGCTTCGTTTCAGTGACATCTAGTGGCGAAATTGTAGATAGCAAAATAATGTCTGTATGAGTGTAACTAGAATTTGTGTGAATGATGTAAATAAACTTTGATTGATTGGTTGTTCTACAACAAACCAACATCTTGTGCATCATTTTGGATGTCTATATAGTCATATTACGGGCCAAAAAAGCTGCTGAAGCGTGCGCACAGCAAAGTCTCGCGTCACAAAGCCTATCGCGATGCGAACATAGACTGTAAAAAAATATGGACGTAGTGTCCGTAACTATCTGAAGGCTACACAAATCACGTGACGATCAAGCGTTTTGAACTTCCGTTGTCGCAACTCTCTCTCTCTATAGGTGTGTTCGACATTGGCTGCGGCCGGATGCAACCGATCGGCGAGAGTAGCCGTGTGCAGGCGGGGAGGAGCTGAAAACGGAGACATGTGCTGCGTCCCAATTCGCCTACTTATACTACGCCCTAAAAGTATGTACTCTTTCTGTGAACAAAAAGTACATACTTTTGAGTGTGTAGCAAAAGAGTAGACAAGCTTTGGGACATACTATCACGTCATACAATCGCGTCTTTGCTCTCTGTCTCATCCTGTCACCGTAAACTGGCCTGTCAATCATCTTACATCCTCCACATTTCATTTAGTTAAATTTCTACTGTATCGGAGAGAAATGCAGCACATTGATCTGCAGTCGCGGGTCTTTCATGTGGAGAACTCTCCTCATATTAATGCATAATGATGCATTTAAAAGTGAATGGCCATTCGGATATTTATAAAAGTCTACATTGGTATTTGCAGATGAAAAATAACACGGATAATATTAAATATATATTTTCTATCAGGTTGAACTGATTATTAGTCACTCAAACCTCTCAGCGTCGATCGCGCATATCCGCCATGTTTTGTAGTTTTTTAACACTTTTTACTCGTGTTTGTAGTTCTGAACTGAATCCTCGTCCAACGCGCAATGGGTTGTGGGCAATATTAGCCTTTATAGTGCACACAAATCCACACTTCGAAAATCTACCGGAAATAGTAGACCATCCGGGGACTTTTGGCATACTCTTTTCAACATACTATGCTTTGGGACACACTTATTTTGATCTCACATACTATTTAGGATGGATAGTATGGACATTGTGACGCAGGGATGAAGTCGGATATGGCGTTCGGACGAGCTCATTAATATGACGTTGCAACATGCACTCGTCTCACTGAACGTCACGTCTGCGTCTGCCGAACGTGACGTCTGCGTCTATGGCGTTCGGACGAGGTCTAAAATATGACGTTGCAACATGCACTCGTCTCACTGAACGTCTCACTGACGTCTTAAATTTTTGCTATTAAATCCATTCATTTTAAGACGCAGACGAGGCGTAGACGTCTTGCAGACGTCAGGTAAATCACGTGTGGCAGTGAAGTGTCGAGTCAGACGTTCACGCGTGATTCACGTGTAGCAGTGAAGTTAATTATTTATTTTTCCGCTAACATGTATCAGAACACGGTCCTCACACGGCTCAGTGCAGTGTGTGAGCCAATGCACAATTTACCTGCACTTCATTCACTGCTCTCAATATACGTGACATCTCCGTCTGACTTGTAACGTGACGTCTGCGTCTGACTTTTTTCTTTTTTTTTGTCAGTTTTTAGTGCAACTTTTTCCCGGCAAACTCAATATACATTAATTATGTGCATATTAAATATACATATATTAATATATATGTATATTTCTCGTTTGGCTCTCAACGAAGGCGGTCGCATTTTTCATCCCTCTCCTCCCACTTGCCTTCCCTGCTTTGCTCTTGTCTCGTCTATTGTCTTACTCTGAGAGACTCTCTTTGCACTGCTCTCCAAACATCTAAAAATCATGGATTTGATCAACTGGTCTCTCAACGCAATTGACACCATCTTCTCGACGAGAAGCGTGGGTTCGGGGGAACCTGACTGCCCTGCCGGAACGTTTCGCAGCTGGCTACACGATGGACATGTGGGAGAGGTGGCGGGTCGTGTGTCTGGCGGCCCTTTCTGTGGAGGACATTGAAGATATCTACCTATTCGGAACCATGATAACAGGTCTTCTGCTGATTGGATTAGGCTTTGCCCTGGTTTAACGAGAAATTCGGAAAACGGTAACAGCTGTTCAAAACCCCACAAGGCTGCCCGTCATGATTGAAGCTGTGGGTAGAGCGGTCAGCATTGAGACTGGGACTATTAACCGCAAAATGGATAACATCATGGAGAAACTCACGGCTTTGCATAGGTCGGAGACCAGTATGGACTAAGAGAGTAGCTGTGTAAATTGGAATGCGGCTATTCGCCCCAAGACCAAACAATCCCAATCTTATCTGCTTTCGGCTCCCATCAACCAGCACTGGCCTGCCAAGGCCGCTGCTGGAACAACAACTCCCCCGGATGAGCACTGAAGTGAGACGCTCTTGTGTTCCTCCCCCCAATCCCACAGACAACCTGCTGATTGTTGACTATGTCTGGGACCTGATCAAGGTTGTCTCCATGGCAACTTGCTGTGTATCGCTTTAACAATCCTGCGGACTGAGGCACCTAGATTTGATGCCAGGAGTAGCGACTCCACAGGCCTACACATACAAGAACTTACATACATGCACACATACAGACATATTTATTGATATGCATTCACCACCCCAACCCGTAATCCCTCGCCTTCGCCGCTTTGTACCGCCAGTCTGACAAGCGGGTCTGTGACCGGCGCTTTTAGCTGCAGGACCGGATGGCTGTTTGCCTGTGCTGGATTATCCCCATCCCCCCACTACCCCTCCCCTGTTGCAAGTCGTGTGTTATGTTGTATTGATTATGTGCTTATGTTGCTGAGGTGTTTTTTTCCTGTTCCCACACTGTACTCCCCATAGGAGCATAGTCTGGGGTTGGTATTTTTTTCTCCACCCTTCCTCATGTTATGCTGTATTTCTCCCAAATTTTCATTTCATTAGCTCTGTACTTGTACTCTGCATAATGACAATAAAGTTGAATCTGAATCTGAATCTGAATATAACAATTTAGACATTTTTTTTTTTTGCTTTTTTAAATTGTAAAAGTATAAAGATAACATAAAAAGTATAAAGCCTAAAAGCAATGTTTTAGCGAAGTTTGTGTTGCTTATAGGTATACTCATGTCGTTTAGTTTTATGAAATCCGTTTTGAAATTTTTTACATTTGGGGGTTATTGTGTTTTTATCTTTTTACATTTTTAATGTAGCCTACACGCTTGATGGCCAACCCATCGATCGCAATCAGCTGCTAGATCTGAGACTGTTGCTGTAAAATAAAAATGCATTATGCCTGATTAATGTTCAGTTTTTTAAGCACCTCTCTTCTTATATTTTACATTTAAAATATAAATTAGGATTCTAATACTATTTTATCATGTTTTCCTTTCTTTTTTAAAAAGAAAATGTTAACTTTTATTCAGCAATAATGTTAAATTGATAAGATTTCTATATTTTGAATAATAATCTGCCAGTATTCATCAATCAATCCTGTAAAAATATCACCGAAAAATATTAAGCAGCCCGATTTTTTCCGACGTTGACATTGAAGGATCATGCGTCAAAGAAGACTGGAGTAATGATGCTGAGGACTCAGCTTTGCATCTCAGAAATAAATATAAAGTATATTAAAATAGAAAACCATTATTTTAAATTGTAACAATATTAACCAGACCCCGCCCCTTCAATAGGCTATATAAATAAATAAAACCTTATATAAATGACTCACCAATTTTATTTGTTTGTTTATTTATTTAACGATCCTTATCGTTGCATGAAATGAATCGTTAATGGATGCGTGAAATGAAAATAGAGCTAAACAACGACGCTGGCACTCGCTCACCAATAGATGGCGTCGTTGGCCCATGTTTAATAAATTTTATCCGACAACAGAAATAAATGATTGGGTGCTTATACATGTAAATAAATACATAGTTTCAGTAGCCACAAGAAGAAAAGAAAACAGATAAGTTAACAAAGAAGTCATGAATAGAAGTAAAAACTACTGGCAAGAATTCTAGCAGCTGCATTATGGACTAACTTTTACTTGTTTATTGAAGATGCAGGACAACCAGATATCTTTGAGAAAACCTAAGATAAGTTTTTTTTAAGCTTTATGATCAGTGGATTGTGTACCAAACAAGCAAAGATTAATTAAATAGGCTATATAAAGGTGTGCGATAGAGACAAAAATGATATCTCAATATTTTCTGGGAGTTTTAGCCATAATCAGACTATATTTTAGCTGAGTCTGTCTTTCTCTCTCTCTTTCCCAAACACAGCTGATGTGCAGCCATTACAATATTTCAGTTTTGTTTTTTAATGGCAAGGTGGTAAATTTCTTTTCGTTTCTTTAGTTAATTTAGAAATATTTTTTGGAAAAAAAATGAGTTTGTTAAAATCAAGTTTTTCTTTTTTTAAGGAACAACCGAGCGGCCAGCCGCAGGAAGCGCAATGAGCATATGTTTGATCAATTTAGCCTTCTTCACAAATCAACACAACTTGCATAAAATATTTATGGATGAGAAAAGAAAAAAAAAAACACGTCATGCATTTTACCATACTAATTTTAAAAAAAAATTACACTAGATAAATGTGCGCTATTGATTAAAATAAACAAATAAATAAATAAATAAAAACAAAAAATAATAATAAAATGTGCTCGCTTTTGTCTTTTGAGGTGTAAATGTTTTATAGTATTCTAACAGATCGCTTGTCAATCACTTTGGCGAAACTATAAAACTAAATATTACAACTCCAAAATAAAAGATTGCAAATGTTGTTTATGTTAGTAAAATTAGCCCAAAATATAGCAGTGTTTAAACATTTGTTCTTTTGGTGTTGGTCTAGAGACTCCTAGTGGTGAATACATGCTAGAACAA
Organism: Anabarilius grahami; assembly: GCA_003731715.1. NCBI lineage: Eukaryota > Metazoa > Chordata > Actinopteri > Cypriniformes > Xenocyprididae > Anabarilius > Anabarilius grahami. Next base: position 1,544,435 of record RJVU01049346.1, read on the forward strand.
CTTTTTTATGATTTCTTCAAATTATCCGTGGATATGTGGACAAGAAGCAATTGCATACAGAATTTTTTATATCATTTGTATAAATGTTTACTTTTTGGAATAAAAAGCTATACATAAGAAAGGTAAAAAGCACTTAATTGCTAATTAAACATAATTGAGGATAAGTGTAAACAATAATAGAGAATGAATAGGTATAATAAAGCTCAAATTAGTGTATGGAATGTGCTGGAAACCCTTGCAGCAAACGCAGACGTCACGTAGACGTCACGTTCAGTGAGACAAGTGCTTGTTGCAACGTCATATTAATGAGCTCGTCCGAACGCCATAGTGCATTGGCTCACACACTGCACTGAGCCATGTGAGGACCGTGTTCTGATACATGTTAGCGAAAAAATAAATAAATAACTTCACTGCTATACGTGAATCACGCGTGAAAGTCTGACTCGACACTTCACTGCCCCACGTGATTTACGTATGGAACGCGAACGGGGCCAAATGTCTTTAAACGAAACGCGTGACTTTTGACCGTGTCAACACGCACTGTTTGTTCGCGACAACACACACAGCAGCCAATGAAATTGTTGTATTTGAGACTATATTTGCATATGTGACGCGATGGTACGTATGGCCTGGTTGGTATGCACGTATACAAACATCGAGGGAACATTGGTACGTTTGTGTGTGATGTCAGCCTTATGTCATGATTTGTCATGCCCTTTTAAGTTGTCCTGCGTTCTTTCTCTCTCCACAAAAGGCCAGCAGGCACTTAATGGATGATCTATATGTTTTAACTGGTCATTGCATGCATGTACTGGAAGTTTTTTTGTATTTAAGTCAAATTATATGACAAATATGTTTATTTACTATTATGGATCCAGCAGCAATTTAGGTAGGCCTAAATAAACTGCATGCATATAATGATATGTATCTTTTTAAATATAATTCATTTATATAGGAGTTTTGGAGGGGAAACAGGAAATGTTAAATATTAAAATAGGCCTAGTGAAATTTCATGACAAAAAAGACTAAATTATTGCTAAGCATTTTTGTTATGGAAAAGGGGCACTGCAATACCAAAACCAATATTGAAAGCTCTTCCCAACTGTGAAACATGGTTTAATGCTGCTTTGAAGTCATGCATTTTCTTGAACAATTTACAGGGGAATTTCAGGACAGCAGTTCATGTCTTCAACCTTTAGAGAGGTTATGTGATGCAACAAGACAATGAACCAAAGCACACAAATAAATCAAGTAAAACATAATTTACATACCAAAATTATTTTTTCCTATACCTCAAGCCAACTGAGATGCTATGGCAAAACCAAAAGATGGATGCAATCGAGACAACACAGAAATACTGATCAAATGAAACAAAGTTGTGAGAAGTGATGGTCCAAAATTGGTAGAAACCCTTAAAGGCAGCTATTAAAAAAATTGTGATAGAGGATTTTCTGAGGATCAACAGTTAATAAATGAAGTGGTTCACTTTATTTTACCACCCTTCACTGTGAATGATTTCTAAATGGCTATTAATCATAAATGTGTGTTTGTCTGTAATTGTAATTTAAAGTGAGCTCACACCACATTTTATGAATTATCAATGCAGATTTTCAAGAGGTGGTTTCCTGGACAGGGTTTAAATTATGCTGTTGTGGAAATTTTATATTTCATATGATTTAACCTGTATTATTGTGAAATATGATGCTTATGGAACATGATATGATGTTGGCTTAAGTGGTAATGTTTAACATAGTGTTAACATAGATGTTAGAAATGGAAAGTGCAAGATATGGTATGAGGAAATGCAAGATGTATGTTAAAAACATGTCTGTGCTAACAATGTGTGGAAAGTTACAGCCGCTAAGAGATGGTCCTAATATGGTAAAAGGACAGAGGCTTCGGCCTTGGAGGTTAGAGATATAAAAGTGAGGGGAAGCTTTCGTTCTTGGTCTTACACTCTGCAGCTACTTGTGTTTCTGTATGACCTGTTTGACCTTTCTTGCAAGAAATAAAACCTTTAAAGACAATTGGACATGTTTATCTCTTATGCAGTAGAGTCGAGTCGAATTTTTGCCACAACAATGCCAAGAGTAGGCCTTAATGAATAGTTAATCGTGGGTTAAAAAATTGCTGTCTGGAACAAAGATTAAGCACAGATTACTAACACCTGGACTATGAGTCCTGAACTAAAATAAACAGGATTCATTTACAGTTTTATCTAATTGCTTACACAGAATTTCTGAAAATATGGCTCCATTTCTTGTAACTCTACACACAAAACACACAACATGCAAAACATCAGACATCTCTTGCAAAAGCAACACTTTGTGCAAAACTATTTTAACTCTTCCAAAAATGTTGTTTTTGAGTATAACTACACACAAATATGCACAACTGAGGAATTTTACAGTTGAACTGAAATCAACTGAACTGAATCAACACTGAAGTCACTTGAGCTGAATATTGACACTATATTGGCTTGTTAGAGCCGCTTTGCAGCAGAATTTGTTTGGAATTTGTTACTGAAGCTACTATGAAACAATATATATTGTAGCTTGTATGCATATTCTTTCTTTCTTAAACCTGAGTTTTGATTTCTAAGTGATCAATTTATGTATAAGTGTTTTCACGCATGATCATTGGCTGTATAGGTCATCAGTAAATGGCAATGCACCACCCCCGACAAAAAAAGGTTTTGTTAGTTTTGAATGACATATCTAATGTAGAGAACTGTGTTTAGAATTTTGCAAAAGGTTGTTTTTCAATTGCAAACTGTGTGTAAAGCATATAATGTGCTTGTAGTTTTGCAGACTTGGTCTTAAGATTCTGTACATGAGTGAATGGTTTCAGTGAGTGAGCCTCGAGTCACACTTTTAGTGTCTAAGCAATTTGAAAAAACTGTAAAACAAACTGTGACAGAGGTCACCTATATGGAATGAACCAAGAACATCTTAAAATTGCATGGGACCAAGAAGCATAAATGGCAGCAAAAAAGACTGCCATAAAAAAACCCAAAAGACAATTATTTTAATGCAAAAAAAATATATAAATTCACACATCAGTTTCAGTTTCTGTTTGTTAGTAATCTGTACTTAATCTGTGTTTCAGAAAGCCATTTTATTTTTAAAAACACGATTAAGCAGATTAAGAACTACTCCTGTCTTAATTTAAACCCTGTCTGGGAAACTGCCCCCAAAGGTTTCACAAAGTTATTCTTGTCTCTATAACTTATGGATTCCTAAAGACATGTTTATGGGTAAATAAAATATTAATAATACAAATAAAATGAATATCAAAACATATTTTAAATATAATGAAGTCATTTTATTATAGAACTCATCAGCCTGCAGCAGCCAATATGATGTTCCTGGAAACAAAACAGAGACAGAACAGTACAAACAAACTATACAACCAACTAAACACCAAATTACAAAAACATTATTAGGCTATGTGAAAGTGAATAAAGTTCACTTTGTTCACTGTGTGTGTGTGTTCAGTTATAAATATGTGCTGTGTAAATTAGCCTTCATACACTTAGAAATTATATATAGCCTAACTTTAAAAAACAAACAATAACCCATATAGATAAATTATAATAATTGTATAATATTGAGAATTTAGCCTACTTAATATACATTGTATCATAAGGCTACTTTACGCTAGCACAGTAGTCAGTTAAGCAATTAATTAATATTTTATTTTAATATGTATGTAGCCTAGGCTACATCTAAAGGTAAGTCTGCTTTTTAAAAAAAAAAAATATATATATTACACTTCGACGTACAGATTGTGCGCGTTAAGAAACACGTTCAAATTTGTCGTCTTAACATGGTAAAACTGTGCGTCTTTACATGTACTAAAGTAACGCGACGAAAACTGACGCCTTAACACGACCAGAATGTGCATGTCAACACACACAAGAGAAACACGTAAAAAATTGCCGCTTTAACGCGAACAAACAGTGCGTATTGACACGGTCAAAAGTCACGCGTTTCGTTTAAAGACATTTGGCCCCGTTCGCGTTCCATATTTACGTGACGTCTGCGTGACGTCTACGCCTCGTCTGCGTCTTAAAATGAATGGATTTAATAGCAAAAAATTAAGACGTCAGTGAGACGTTCAGTGAGACGAGTGCATGTTACAACATCATATTATTGACCTCGTCCGAACGCCATAGTCGGACACTTTCTGCTTCTCGTAGTGACGCTCGTGCTGCGTTTGCATACTTTATCACAGCTGAAGTGAAATAAATGTAATATTTGACTAATACACTGATGTTTCAAAGACATTTTCATTCAAAACTTAAACTGTAGTTTTTACAAGAATAAAGTTCAACATAAGCATATGTTTAAATAACAATGTAGTGGGGTCTTTGTTTTTTATCCATTTTATTTTGATAAACATGACGCAATACAACATCGCGACTACATGAAAAGAGCTTTAACTGTTATAAAAATACAGATTGTCATGCGGTGAATCCGGCCAATCATGAAACAGCTGTGTCGTCATCAGCGCTCAGCTCCTCTTTAGAAACTGCGCTGGCTAACTCATGCGGCTGATTTCGAATCGCTCTCGCGGTACTTTGAAGCCATACGTCACAGTCACATGGCGTCGGCGCTGTCTCAAGTCGGACAAAATTTCTTACCGGCATGCACTGCTTCAAGTCAGCCGCCGATCGGTCTGTGCGGCGCAGCATGAGCTCGAACCGGGTGTGCCTCATACGTCCTGAAAAGTGAAGCTGCGGGCTCTTTGATCGCCCCCTGGTGGCTGGATGCAGTACAAGTCATAAACCCCGCACTCTCAATGCAAACGAATGGCACTTGTCAAAATAAAAAAAAAATAATTACACTTACAATAACATTTTCCTAAAGATGGTTTTGGTCATTTAAGGTAGTTGTTATCACGCTGATATATATTCAATAGTTCGTTTTTGTGATCAGTTTGATTTTAGCTAGCAATTTGATGCTATAGAAACGGGGCGTGACGTCATGATTACAGTTGATTGACAGCTTCTCTGAGGACTGTCGGGGCTTCGAGGGGAGATTGAAGATAAATAAATAACTATTCTTTTTCGATTTCTGTGTTATTTCTCACTGACAAAATGAGTTGTTCAGCAGTAAACTGTACTAACCGACCTACAGGATCTGATTTCGGTCACGTTAAATGTGGGCTTTATAAGCCAATTAATAAATGTTAACCAAGATAACACGCCTAACGTTAGCCATGACGGGGAAAAGCAGGTGATCGTTATCTGGCAGTTACTAATTATTTTTATGGGTAAAAAAAATTATAATTATCAGGACAAAACTAATCCTACTCTAGTTCTGGGCGGAAGTTTGATACCGCGACTCCGCCTCCGGGCTCCACTGACGATTCTTTCTGCGCATGCCCAGGTTTCAAATCTGACGTTTTTGCGTAACATGTCAACCCCCATCATCGTCCGTTTTAACTTCAGTTCATTACAATGGAAGGAAGCGGCGTCGCGTCGTCCATCTTTTTTTACAGTCTATGGCTCGAACCATAGACAGTAAAAGAAACACACCTTATGGCTCTGCTGCCATCTTAGCTTCGCGTCACCGCACGTCACTCCCGGATAACTGAAAATGGGCAAAGAGGCGGGACGTAGTTGGATCCCATGTGACTGGTTGCTGAAACCACGCCCGCCTAGCTCGACGTGACCATGTTAGGCTAGCAGCAGAGCCATCCGTCTAGATCAGGCATGGGCAACTTCGGTCCTGGAGGGCCACTGTCCTGCAGAGTTTAGCTCCAACCCTAATCAAACACACCTGAACAATCTAATCAGCGTTTTAGGATTACTAGAAAGCTACAGGCAGGTGAGTTGGAGCTAAACCATGCAGGACAGTGGCCCTTCAGGACCGAAGTTGCCCATCCCTGGTCTAGATACTATCTAAAACATTAATGAATATAACAACATCATTAGAAAGTACTAAAGGTTTACTGTCAATCTGTGTCTTTTTTAAAGATAATTTTATAGATGCTCCAACACCAGTAGGCTAATTAATTTGTGTGGGGTGTGCAAATAACACCAAAAATTAAATGGGACTTCATACCTTTATAATGAAATAGAGATCGCGAGATGAATCCAATCCGTGGCACTTGGGTAAAATGTCCATTTCCCAAAAAAAAAAAAAACAGTACTTTTTGTCCATGAAAGCGTTAAATCCATGAAATATTTATATATTATCCATATTGTTTGCATTACATATCTTTGGAATGATTTGCTCTCCATCATCGTTCTTCAAGAAAGGATGCAATCTGAGCATCGTTTATAATGTAAAACTCTATACGTAGATATGTGTATATCTCTCAAATGTTCTCTCAAACTAATGATATAAACTAAGTATAATTTTTCAAAATAGTGCAGCAGTTAATATCCAAGCAGTGCTGTCGGAGTTGTATATCCTCCTGGTATTGTCATTGTAGTAAATCTCAGGAACAAAAAAACTTTTAGCCAATCCCACGACGATCCAATAACGTGTGTTGTTTATCTTCCGCACGCGAGCACATGTACACAGACGGACATCTGTCTCGAGTATGCAGCAAGTCATATATTGTATAAAATAATCCAGAAAAAAAGCACAAATACGGCTGAGATTAGCTGCTGAGGTAACATGACGGCTCACAGACAGCAGCGGCATCTACCTGTCACTCAAGCGACCATGCACGCCCTTAATTATGCAGAACTTTAAGGCTTAATATAATTTAAACGGATGAGTTATAAAAAAAATTCACCCCCCTCAGAGTTGTCATGAAGGGCAACATTAGCAGTATAGACCAAAACCACAATTTGAACCAGACTGTAAACATGTTTTTTTCTGCTGTAAACTTGGCTAATTTAACATGATGGTCAATGAGGTTCTGCTCCCTTTTGCAGCCTGTCCCTAGCGGCCAGTCGATGAATCGCAGTTTAAGTTACTTCCGTATTGGCTTCACGAGAAACTGGGGGAGGTTGCCGCTTGGATGCGAATTAGTCTGAACCAGTCACGTGATTCACTCAGAGAACCGAAGTTGCTGCTTCGGACGTCATCGGTCATGTGTGTTTTTCCGCACCAAAGCAAGCTTCGAAGCAGTAGTTCAAGAAAAATGCTGCTTCGAGTTCGAAGCTTGTGTCGGAGCATCGGTGTCAGACGGCCATCACTACTAGTTGTTTTGTGGTTAAAAATTGATCTCAATGCCAAGGAATGTGTATTAGGGCTGCCCTCGACTAAAGATTTTTCTAGTCGACCAGTAGTCGTTCATTTAAGCCATTAGTCGACTAATCGCACATTTATATTAATAAGCCATAAATCATAATAATGAGCCTTTAATCTTCTATGTAATTAGCCTAATCAGCGCTCAAACTCGCATAAAGCTTGGCTCAGCGCACTGGCAAACATAACGATTATGTGTCGTGAAAAAACGGCAAGGAAACTTTCTAAACATTTCAATAATTTACTGATGATGTTTTCTCTGTTTTCGGCTGCAGAGATTAAGTCAACGATGCTGACTCGTCATCTCCACAGCAGTGGACGCGCATATATGCAAGTTTCATATGGATTGCATAATCTGAGAATATTTATTTTCCTTTTGATTTGGCTCGGTTCATGTTTGTTACGTGCTCAAGTTCACTGAGACCGAGAGCAGAAATCGCATCCTGATTGCTTTCATTGTTTTATAAAAGCACAACGTTTTGCTATTATTGTGAGTTTACAGAAATAAAAGTAGACCCGTTACATTTTGCATTACTCTTATCTATACATTACTCTGAATTTAAATGCAGTGATCGCAAGCTGTGTGTGTAGAGCGTGTTTACTGCATATTATTTGGATATGCGCCAAAAAATAACGCACATTTATCTAGGACTAGGCTAACATTAGAGCGAACGGACTTGTAAAGTTGCTACTACTTACATGTTTCAAGTGATAAGCCATATTTGAGGTCGATGAATCATAGGCGAATGTTTGGATTTCCTGCCGCTAACGATCTCTCCCTCAAGGAATGCGTGACCTTGGCTCTTCCTGTGGATTTTTTTTTTTTTCTGCGACTAACCCACTAATAAAATCTTGGTCGACCAAGCCTCTTCAAGTCGACTAACAGTTATTCGACTATTAGGGGGCAGCCCTAATGTGTATATCATAATATTGAGTGTTGGGTGAAATACAGCGTTAAAATAATTGAGGTGAATTGTTTTAACAACTGGATACAAACGCACCTTCGCTTAAATTCACTCACGTAATGTGCAAAATAGCACTGTCAGTGAGCAAGACCAGTGTACAGTCCAGAATTTGACTATAGCTAGCTGGCTGGCTAGCGTTAGCTGGCTTGGTTTCATTCATTGAATACATCGGCTAACGTACGTTACTCAATTCAAATCAAGTTTGCTAGCCCAGGGAACAAAGTGATACAAATTAATGTATGGCTAGCAATATTTCCAAATCTAATTATGCATGCTTCATACTTTTTTCCAGCTTGAAGGTCGCAGGCTCATCAAAGTCACTGCTGCACACTTTAGCTTAGCTAGTTCTGTGGCATTCCTGCCATTTTATAACATCGCAAACCCAACATATCTAGATTTTTTTGTTGTTTTTTGTTAAAATGATGGATCTGTGTCTCTGATGTGAAGTCTTGTGTATTTTTTAAATTTTCTATGTGTTATGGGGAGTATCAGAGTTGGGACTCTGTTAAATTAAACCATGTAATCAAAAGCGTCTGTTTTCATACATTAACGTTATTCAAATAAAATTTACATCTTTTTCACAGTTTGATGACGTCATTGAACATCATTGTGACTATCTCCTAGAGATAGTAAGTCATATTTGCTCAAATAATCTGATTTTTACATGTAATTTGTTAAATATGGTGTGTAATAATACTTTTATTCTTATTTTTAGGATTGTGAATGTGGCAGACACACCCCTCCACACAAAAAGTGTTTTTTTTCTTCTATTAC
>RJVU01049346.1:1558588-1593053 GCA_003731715.1 Anabarilius grahami
CGTTCAAAGCAGCCCCATTGAAGTCAATGGACGCTGGGCTTCAATAGGGAAATGCACTGTGACGCTGCGGGAATGTATGAGAAGGAAATCGAGTCAGCCGACCTGCTATATGTAACTGATTCTGAACGAACTCGTCTTTGAGATGAACGTTTTCTAACGCATTTTTAGTCAATAAAATGTTAATACAATAGTACATATTTGACCATTAATTTTGTGACATTATAAGGGAAGCCGAGCGACCCTTGCAGTCTTAAAGAAATCGTTCCTGCTGTATATATAACATATAACTATGCCAAAATGTACCCGTCATGTATTTCAAGTGCATGCATGTTTCCTAGTGTTTAGACTTAGTTTAAATAACTGTAGTTGAGTTAGTTTTAGTTTTAATGATGGAATTTGTCTGTAAACTATAACTTCTTTTATATGCCTTTTTGATCCGTCAAGTTGGATCTCGTTTTAAAGCTCTTGCTACTGCTCATTCACTGAGATAGGTCACATAGCTGTCAAATGCATTGTTCTATTTGTTTAATGATACTGTGAAGAAAGTACTTCATCTCGAAATCCGATCTGATAGCCATAAATCATGCAAATTCAGCTGGGAGACAAGACAAAGGAACTTTGCCCGCCAAATAATGCCACGCATCTATTGGCCGTTCCAACTCAGGAGGTGTGTTAGCTTGGTTTTCCATAAAAGCAACGACACGCAACTCTCCCGATTGTCTCTCGATTGCCCCTGAACTGCCTCAGGCGACAGCGCTGTCATCACGAGCTCAGCTCCTTCCGGGACGACCATCTCCTTGGACTCTCTCTCTCTTCTTTCTTCTCTGTCATCTTACGCGTCAGTTAAACCTCGTTTGAAAACCCCGCCGGAGAAACCCTCTCGGAAAGGACCAACCAAGTCAAGCGCACTGAAACTCTACTGCACACTGACTTGAACCAATATGCAAGTATTATAATTTCTTTGAAATTCGTTTAAACTGATTTCTGTGCTGGCTTTCAAAAGGTAACTGTTGTAATTTGCCATTCTTTGATAATCTCTCTTTCCTGTCTTTACTGCCTTACTTTGTATATATTTGTATCTACTTGTGTATCTTTAGCCGTATAACCTTTGTAGTATTAATTTTACATATTAAATACATTATATCCATGCTTTTTGTTCTTTTGCTCATTCAAAAAAGAACAGGTCACTTTAACGTTTCGATGCTATCCTTGCTTTACGTTTGGATGCTAGAATAGGAAGTCTTTCTCGTGGCCAGAGAAAAAACTTCCTTTTGATAATATTCTATGAGGAGCTAACGGTTTGCTGGACAAACAAACAGTTTCTCTCAACAATTATTAAACCAGAACTAAGCATATATGTAATTCATTATAATTCGTTGTAATTAATTCACAATATATGTTTAATTCCCCCTTGGGTCGGTATATGCATAATAATTAGTCATAAGCTTTATGAATTATTATATTCATATTCCACCCATAAATTGATTAAATAACTGTACAATCGCTACACTGACTGCACCTCATCAACAATAGATTCTAATCCTGATTTTAACCTTTTAGCGAATATAGAAGCAATAATTTTGCTATCATTATTAATTAAGGTGATTGGCCGCCAATTATCTAGTGATAATAGGTCTTTATCAGGCTTTGGAATTAGTGATATTAGACCTTGTGTCATAGAGGGAGGCAAAAAACCCTGATCAATAGACTCTTTAAAGACCATTAACAAAAATTCAGCTAGATCATCCTGAAATACATAAAAAAAAATTCAGCAGTTAAGCCATCATTACCTGGGGACTTGCTTAACTTAAGTTTATTATAGCTGTTCTAATCTCTAAACTGGATACTTCCTTATCACAAAGGGCTTTAAAATCTTCATCTATATTATCTATGTTATATTTTAGGGGCTTTAAAAAGTTATCTATTTTGTCTATAGAACATGCATTACTAGAATATAATTTACCATAAAAATTTGAGACATATTTTGAAATAATAATAGGGTCCTGTGTTTCATGGCCATTAATATTATGCTTTCTAATAGATGTATACTCTCCATTCCTTTTCTCTAAATTATAAAAATATCTGGAATTAGTTTCCCCTTCCTCTAACCAGCATCTTCGTGATCTAATAAATGCTCCTTTTGCCTTTATTAGATATAATTTATCTAACTCAGCCTGCAAATCCATTAACAAATTAGAATTCCTGTCAGTAGTGTTACAAATAGATTTAATAATTTCCTCTTTTTTTTATTTATTTAATTTGGCAACTTCTTTGCCTTTTTTAATTGCAAAATCTGATCTAATTAAGTCTAATCTGAAACTTCATAAGCTCCCAATTTTTACAATATAAATTTGTTTGCTTAGCTTGATTCCAATAGGTTTGTATTATTTTTTTAATCCCATGTTTAAAAGTATCTAGATAAATCATTTTGTGATCAGACAATATTGATGGTTCAATGGACACTTTGTTAGTATTTTGTTCTAATGAATTAGAAATTAACCAGCATCTAATTAATACATCTAATAGCTCTGAATTAGATGTGGATGGTTTAATTGGAATAGGAATTCTATCTATTTTAACATCTGGGACAATATTAAAGTCCCCACCTAGAATAATTTCAATATCATGAAATCTTTTTCTTACCTTATTAATCTCATTTTCAGTATCAGAGAACAAATCAACATTATATTTTTTAATATTTGAGGCATATAAAGTACCTAACAAAAACATTTTCCCATCCAAGGATACTGTTAGAATTATCCACCTTCCCCCATTGTGGACTTTAGTATTAACAATTTTACCTTTGAATGAACCCTTTAAAATCGCAACTCCTGCTGAATGATTACTTCCAAAAGAATGCCAAACTTCACTGCCCCATTGTGCCTCCCAAAAATTCACATCTGAAGAGCAAGCATGGGTCTCTTGTAACAAATAAAAATCTACATTAAATCTCTTGCAATACAAAAAAACTTTAGTTAAATCTCGAATACCCCTGACATTAAAAGAACAAAAAGATAACGACATGAACTTTTAACAATTACAGAAAAAAGAGAGAAAGAGAAAACTCTTAAAAGCTAAGGTATATGTAACTCAAAGTGTGCATAATTCCTTTTTATTAACAATTTAACCTGGGAGATTATTATTTTGTATTTATTTTTTTTTCATCCCCCCTCATCCATTGTCTTTTCATTTGTACTTATTTTATGGTCAAAAATCATACGAACCAAACCTTTATGTGGGGAAAATTTCAACGCCATCAGCAAAGGCTCTGCTTCCCACAAAAAAAGCTTTACGACCTTTCTCTCTGGCATCTTTCACCATGGGCCACAGGAGTTTTCGTCTTTCCACATCCAGCATGGTCAGGTCCTCGATAAACCGTAAATGCTGCGCTTGAAGGAATTCACAGTTCTTCGCCCCTTTCCAGAGTAGATCCCGAGTAGACCTGTTCGTGAACTGAATTATCGTTGTTCTTGGGCTTCTGCCGTGTTCTTTCCGACCCAGTCTATGAACAATGTCCACATCGAACTTGCATCTTTCCTTTAGTTCTGGAGCAACTGAACCGCAGATTCCAATCACCCGATGCTTGAGATCCTCATCCGTTTTCTCAGGAACACCATGCAACCTTAAGTTCCATCTCCGCCGATATCTTTCAGCTTCATTGACTTTTCGTTCAAGCTCAGCAACTTTCTGCTCGTGTGATTTAGTTATTTCTTTAACAGCTTTCATTTCATCTTTTAAGTCCTTAAAGGGTTAGTTCACCCAAAAATGAAAATTATATCATTAATGACTCACCCTCATGTCGTTCCAAACCCGTTCATCTTCGGAACACAGTTTAAGATATTTTAGATTTAGTCCGAGAGCTTTCTGTCCCTCCATTTAAAATGTATGTTCGGTATACTGTCCAGAAAGGTAATAAAAACATCATCAAAGTAGTCCATGTGACATCAGAGGGTCAGTTAGAATTTGTTGAAGCATCGAAAATACATTTTGGTCCAAAAATAACAAAAACTACGACTTTATTCAGCATTGTATTCTCTTCCGGAATCCTTTCCATTGAATTGATTCCATTGAATCCTTTCATCTGTCTTCGTTGGTAATGCACTTTTACGTCGGCGTGGTTGTTTTTGGCGATTAGGACATCCGCGACATGCACACTTACGCACCATTTAAAAAAATATTGCAATACCAAAATACAAACAATGTAGAATAGCTTGAATACAGCGTGCGTATTCCTCAGACTGTAAACGAAGCTCGGGCGCACCAGATAACACGTCAGCAGCGTCTTACATCAGCAGCATCACTGCGGAGTCGTGAACGCGCATTGACAACAGACCCGGAAGAGAATACAATGCTGAATAAAGTCGTAGTTTTTGTTATTTTGGACCAAAATGTATTTTCGATGCTTCAAAATGTCACGGATGTCTTAATGGCCAAAAACAACCACGGCGACGTAAAAGTGCATTACCAACGCCGACAGATGAAAGGATTCAATGGAATCAATTCAATGGAATCAATTCAATGGAAAGGATTCCGGAAGAGAATACAATGCTGAATAAAATCGTAGTTTTTGTTATTTTTGGACCAAAATGTATTTTCGATGCTTCGACAAATTCTAACTGACCCTCTGATGTCACATGGACTACTTTGATGATGTTTTTATTACCTTTCTGGACATGGACAGTATACCGTAGATACATTTTCAATGGAGGGACAGAAAGCTCTCGGACTAAATCTAAAATATCTTAAACTGTGTTCCGAAGATGAACGGAGGTCTTACGGGTTTGGAACGACATGAGGGTGAGTCATTAATGACATAATTTTCATTTTTGGGTGAACTAACCCTTTAACTTCATTCAGCGTGAAGTCAATTGACTTTTTCAGGGTTCCAATGCTGAGCGTATTTTCTCGAATCAGATTCTCCATGTGCCCCGAGCTCTCATTAATTTTTTTGGACAAGAGAGTTACGATATTCTCTTGCATTTCAAGGAGCGACGGTTCGTCTTTCACTTTTTTGGCGTGAGGTTTTTCTGGCGTGTCATCCATATCTGGCATACGCTGAAGATCTCTCTCGAAAGTGTACGAATGATCTGTCATCTCAATGTCATTATTTGTCCCTTCATCTTGACCTTTTTGTGTCTCTACAGATTTCGATATTTCAGAGGCAACATTCTGTTTTCGTTTAATGGCACCACCAGAGCTGTTGATCGGACTCGGTTTCATTTTGTGAGAGGAAATCAATAAACAACCGAGGGGGAACTATTTCAGAGCGTATCGTCTAGTTAATAATCCAATATAAAATACAAGTAGTCCATAAAGTATGGAAAAAATGTTCTCCCTTTACAAATATTTGGAAAAAACACCCCTAAGACATCCGCACTTAAAAGAGACCATCCACCCTGGCCGCCATCTTGCCGCGCCCCCCCTAAAGGTTCATGGTGACCAAGGCTCACTAACGACATCTCGTGGTCAAAAGGTGGAAAAAGCTGCCTTTGCATCCAGACGACCTAGACATTTTTGGAGTGTTTCATGTAATAAATCAGTTTCTGCTAAGAAAAGTGTATAAAACAGTGAAAATAATCTGTCTATATAAAAAATAGTCTTTCACATGCCATTTTACACAATTTGAATAAATGAGTCTGTGAATACATTTCTGGGAAAAAATAGGCAAGTTTAGGCATATATTAACAAAAAACAAAAACAAAGATTATCACAGTGCTTCACTGTGAGACGTTTCGTTTTTTTGATACAAGCTTCGAAGCTTCGATGTCAAATGTCACATTACTACATGACGCTTCGGAGTGCAAACAAAACCATAAAATGTGGGAAAGTTTAACATAACTACAAAAAAAAAAAAAAATCAGCCTTGAAGGGCCAACAACTCTCACTCATTCAAACTCACGCAACCAGGAGTTTTAATGACACTGTGTCAATGCGCAATTGACACTGTTCTCACGCCACACGTACATTTTCTCACACAGTGAAAGATACATCACAGATCAAAGAGGACACAGACAGTGTGCCGACAAGATAAGACAGAGCAGGTTACTTTTGATATAAAACTAAGTTTCAGCTTTTAAATTCAGTTAATTTTACAACGGAATTCAAACAATACATGTGGTTTTGGTGGTCTTTAATGTGGCGTGACAGATCGTGTAACGCCTTGGGTCAAGCAGCACGTGAACCTATTAACTCTTACTCTTTTCTACTTTTACAGCACGAAATAAACATGAATGAACATCAAAAAGTATGTTGAAAGTTACAGTACAACTTACTGAAATTAATCCATCTCTAATGTAATCATAGTTTCAGCTACAGAAATACGTCAATAAAACAGCTTGCAAACAATATGTCACAAAACGTTGCATTTACCTAAGGAAAGACATTCAATTACCATAAACTCGATAGTTAGTTAAAAAAAGAACTTAAAAGAGGAAAAATTTTCAAAAAATCTGCACAATATTATACATATTTTTACTCTTTTACACAATTCCCAGACTTAATAATAACACAGCGCTACTCATTGTAATAGTTGGACTATTGATGACTTCTGAGGAGGAAAGAAAACCTGAAGGAGATTGGTCTATTTAGTTGGCTCGAAATTAAAAAATTTAAAATACATTTTCAAAAGCTGAAGTGATTTCATAGTTTTATTTTTTACTTAAAATAGGTATGACTCAATATTTTAACTAATTGCAAAAAGGAAATAATCGATCAAAGCCTACTGATTAATCAGTGAAATAATCAGTGAAATAACCTACTGATTAATCAGTGAAAAATCTTATGATGATGTTCGATGAGCGCCATCCTGGTTCCGTCTCTCGACTTGGTGCATCACGTCAAGTGCGTTGTCAAACTAAAAATTACACGTCCATCCTCCACGATGCCAATTTAGCCCCCCTCCAGAGCATAGACATCTAATACTCAAGAGGCAAGTGACTTAACCCTCTGGGGTCTGAGGATTTTTGGGGCCCTGGAGAAGTTTTGACATGCCCTGACATTTGTGCTTTTTTCAGTTGTTCATAAACATATAAATGACACAAGTGTCATTACACTGTATTCAGCACAAACTAGGCTACCATAATATGTGAGGAACATGTATGTACATGTTTGTATTTTTGAAGGAATAACGTTTATGCGTGGTTATTGAAAAAACAAAAAACTTAAGTCACTGAAATAAGGCCAAAAAAAGTATATTAAATCTGTGTTCATAAGACTTCTGGCTATTGGAGGTTGTAGACTAGAGTTTTTGCTTCAGAATTATGTAAAAATTATGCTGCCTACTCCTTCATATAAAACAATATATTGATTTAGTTTTTGTAAGACACTTTTTGTCAAGAGAAACAAATAAAATGGCTCATTTACACCTGAGAAGACAAAAGATTTGAATAGTAATGAGCTGAAATGACTTGCATATTAATGAGCTCTTTCAGTCAGGTAGGCTGTGAAAAAACCCTCTGTAATCATGTCTCAGCTCAATTTAAAATAATGGTATTCTATTATATTCTTTAAAATATAATGTATTTCTGTGATGCAAAGTGTCTGAACAATTATGTTACCTCTATGGCATTTCATATAGGCTTTTAGCTTAAAAGCATGCACATTTGGAGAAATATTGATGATTCTTATATGTTTATGTCAAATTTCTATACAGAGGAGTAATATTTATTCTATATTTATTCTCATCACTATGAGTGCTGGATACTGTGTTTTCAATTCATACTTGCAGCCGGAGGGCGCTCTGTACACCTTTAGTCCACAAATCCATATAAAGAAGAAGAAGAACCAGGAACTAACTGCATGTCTTCTAGACCTCCCTAACCATGGCTTTAACATCCAGATAAACACTTTTCAAGATAATAAATACACGATTACTATGTCTGCATGTATTGACTGAATTTGCGTCTGAATAGCGCTCCCTCCGTGGGCGTGGCCGCATTAGCGGATAATGAGCTGAATCACGGACTTCTGACATGGCTCTCTTCTCATACAGATTACATAAACACAGAAGGTTTGTTTTCGATTTGACTTACACGATTTAAAACCTGACGTTTCTTTTGACATAAGTGTAATTTTTTTGTCATTAGAATTCACTAAGTTACAGTTCATTTTCTGAGAACTATCAGATTGGACTTCGTTCAGAGGGAGACGAGAGATCACGCATCATGTTAGTTTTCTTTATTTTACAAAAAGCACAACATTTTGTTTTTACTCTGAGTGTACACAAATAAAAGAAGATATTCCACAGATTAAAATGGTGTATAACTCTTAATTATATGTGCAACATTGATGGAGTATTTTGAGTCTCTTTCACACTGGTAAGAAAAAAACCGCGGTGGTATCGCCGGCGTGACCGTCAGACCTCAGAGTGTTAAAATGCAATTCATCAACTGGCCGCTAGAGACAGATTAAGCATGTAGTTTTCACATGGCTGGCCTTTGCAAGGCTGCTGTGATATATTCTACATTGTGTAGAATTAGTTCATGTTGCAGGCTCTCTGGGAGCCTCCATGATTTTGTGCCTACAGTATGGTCTACCTGTTAGGTTGAGCCCAGTACTCCCCTCATCTAGAGGGTTGTTCTGCATAGTACTTAGCTCCCTAAGTCTGGTCAGTGGTTGAAGGCCTCTCTGAGGCCTCCCTGTTGAAGACCGGCCCCTAGGCTGGCTGTACTCCCCTTGTTTGGGTCCCTTTAGAGTGCACAGCCTCCTCAGTGCAAATAACCAAGCGCTGAGTAGATCCTAGGATTGAGCAGAGTTTTACTCCCCTCACTGGTAAGGGTAAAAAGCGCTAAGCTGAGTCCTGCTCTCCAGAATGCCTGTCTCTACGATCTGGTCTGAGTTGGTTACTGCCTCTTTGCAGTCCCTCTTACTGGATATCTTCTCTGAAGAATGTGAATTGAGACTCTGTGATCAGACAGATTGTTGGCCAAGACTAGGTTTCTGTTAGACCAGGTCGGCCTCCCTGGTGGCAATCAGGGTCGAGTACATTCCCCTGACAAGTGACTGGCTAGGGTTCCCTCGGGCCCCCTGGCTACATTCCCTTAAAGGTACCCTCTTTTCTTTGAAAAGAAGCTTGGTTCCAGAAGCCTTTGAGCGGCCTTGGTAGGCCTTCTGTGGAAGGCCTCTTTGAGGCTTATAGTTTGGGCTGTTGGCCATAGGGAATGCTGTCACTGACAGAATATGTATGACCCATAGGGGGAGTGGTGCTGGCATTTCAGTTGAAACTGCTAGTTCTGACGTTTCTCTAGCCATTTTTTGGCATGCACTCCCCTCAAGCATGGCGGCGTGGGTATATCGTTCCCCATAGCATGTCAAACGCAGTGTTGAGTTCCCTTTCGACAGGGAACGTCTCAGGTTATGTATGTAACCATGGTTCCCTGAGAACAGGGAACGAGACACTGCTTTACCTGCCATGCATGGGGGCTGCCTGCTGAACAGTCCCCTCAGACGATAAGGTACTGACTGCTTCTCTAGGCGCTCCTTATATACTTCCGGGTTGCGCAATGATGACGTCATAGGCTTTCGCCGGCCAATATGATTGTCGTGATTTGATAATTGATTTCAGACACCGGTTCACGAGGAGGCGCTCCCCATAGCGTGTCAAACGCAGTGTCTTGTTCCCCGAGGAGGTGTTCCCCATAGCGTGTAAAACGCAGTGTCTTGTTCCCTGTTCTCAGGGAACCATGGTTACATACGTAACCTGAGACATTCTCTAAAGTACCCCTACGTCGTCGAGAGTCAAGGATTTCTCGCACAATGAAGACTCCATTTTCGTTCTCGACGTCAGGTAAGGGAGGTTCGCCACTGTCACCAGGCTCTGTAGGAGAAGAAGAAACAGGTGAGTGGTAGAGTTTTAGCTGAGATACATGGAAAACTGGGTGTATACAATATCTGAGAGTTCTGAGTTGGAAGGATACCGGATTGATCTCCTTGATGATCTCAAAGGGGCCAATGTACCTGGGACTCAGCTTTTTACATGGTAGACATAACCTGATGTTCTTGGTTGACAGCCATACCTTCTGACCAGGGCAAAAACTGGGAGCAGATGTTCTGCGGGGGTCAGCATGATGTTTCTGCTTACAAATGGCGTTCTGTAGATGATGATGGGCTGAGTCCCAGACCATCTCACTCTCCTGGAACCAGTGATTAACAGATAGTATGTCTGATGTTCCCAAGACCATAGGAACATGGGTGGCAGGTACCCGAGCACGCACTGGAATGGAGTGAGGGCTGTAGCTTGCTGGCGGAGTGAATTTTGTGCTTACTCGGCCCATGGTAGGAACTGGCTCCAGAAGTACTGGTGGTTATGGCAGAAGGTTCGGAGGAAGGGACTGATCTCCTGTACCTTCCGTTCCGTCTGCACAATTGTCTGAGGGTGGTAACCTGAAGACAGACTTACGGTCACATATAGGAGCTTCATAAAGGCTTTTCATACTCTGGAGATGAACTGGGTGCCTCTCTCTGATACGATGTCCTAAGATATTCCGAAGTATCTGAATACATGGTTGAACAGAAGTTCAGCAGTTTCCATGGCTGTGGGTAAACCATTGAGGGGAAGAAGACGACAGGATTTAGAAAACTGGTTCACAATCACCAGGATGCAAGTGTTATCTTGTGAAGCCAGGAGATCTGTGATAAAATCCACTCCTAGATGTGACCAGGGACTATTTGGGATAGGCAGAAGAAGGAGTTTACCAGAAGGCAGATGCCATGGTGTTTTGGTGGTGGAGCAATCCATACATCCACTCACGAACCTTCTGATGTCTTGTGCCATATTGGGCCACCAGAAGCAGTCTTGTAGCAGTGAGAGGGTTTGATTGGCCCCTGGGTGACCAGTACCAACAGAGGAGTGAGCATTTTGAATGAGGCGGATTCTTTGAGCCCTTGGCACATACTGTCGTCCAGGTGGGCAACCCGGCGGAGGATTCTCAGTGGCACTGGCTTAGACATTCTCAGCACACCACTGGATGGGACTGACAAACAGTCGAGAGTCGAGGATGGATTCTGGCTGTTCAGGAGTTTCGTAAAGAGAGTGAAGACGTGATAGGGTGTCAGCTATACCATTCTTGGTACCAGGGCGATAGGTTTCACCAGGTTTGACTTCAAGATAGCCTATCTTCGCTCTCTCCAAAGGAAATTGTTGCGACTGCATTTCAAGGGCCAGCGAGCATTGTAGTAGAAATCCGTTGCACTCCTCCACCGAACCAGAGTAGGGCGCTGGGTTAGCCATGGGACTAGCGAATACGGTAAGTGACAAAGAAGTGACCGGTGCAGTGACTGTTGTGGTGGTGACAGGATGTGTGAGTGTGTGACGAAGATGATCCACATGAGCTTGAAACGGGTCTGGTGGTGAAGTACTCATTCTGCCGTTCTGTCTAGGTCTAGTCTTCTGTCAGGAAACACAGACTAGATGATGGTAAGTTAAATAAAGTAAATTTATTTAAAACAGTCAATAAGTAATGAATAACTTTCCTTTTCTTTCTTGTAAAGTGTCGAGGGGATCCGGAAAAGTAAACTGGAGATGGACATGGAGACTGGAGACAGGGAACTGGAGACGAGGATCACACAGGTAGGTAACAACAGGTAGGTATAATGAAGAGGAACACAGAGGGAGTCCAAGACGAGACTAGATGATGAGTGTGAGTTTGGTGAGTGCTTAAATGCTGTGCAGGTGAGATGAGTGACAGTTTGACGGTGATTAGTAATAAGGGGATTGTGATCGTTGATACTGGGTGAGGGTGGAGCCTGGTGATTCTGTGACCGGTACAATAAGTGGTTTTGGTCTATATAGCTAATTTTGCCCTTCATGACAACTGTGAGGGGCGGTGAATTTTTTTATAACTCATCCATTTAAATTATATTAAGCCTTAAAGTTCTGCATAATTAAGGTTGTGGCCACTTGAGTGACAGGTGGATTGCCGCTGCTGTCACTACTAGCCTTTTGTCTGCTGTCTGTTAAGCCCAAAGTATAGTTCACTTTTTATGCATAGTAAAAATTTAATGCGCATGTGCAACCTGCACATATAAGTATGCGCGGTTACAAAAATTCAGTGGTGCGTGTACAGTAAGCACGGTTACAAAAATCCGGTGGTGCGCGTACAGTACGCTCATACTCTTCTGTTGATGAAATTCGCATCACGCGCACTGTACGTGCACCACCGCATTTTTGTTACCACGCATTCTTGTATGCGCAGGTCGCACATGAACATTAATTTTTTTTTTATCCACAAGGTGGCAACCATGGTCCTGGGGGCATCGATTCACAAGGTAGTCACAGAAAAACTGCATAAACAGTACAGACCGGAAAGCATGCAAGCTACTGTGACGATGGAGGCCTACATAGACGAGAGATTGTGCGAAGAGGTTAGAAAGTACCCTCATTTGTACAACTCTGACATGAAAGAATACAAAGATGTTTGCATGGGTTGTAACTCATGGTGAGAGATTGCTCAAAACTGCGCATGCGTCGAATGCCTGTGTATGCGTACATGCGTTCAACAAATTCGTCTCTCCCCTGTCATTCTGCTAGGTCATTTATGTTGCAGTGCTTCCAAGTTCTACGTCAGAACGCCAGCTCCTGCATCAGCATCACACGCATGCATCGGCCAATATTGAGCCTGCATTCGGCCTTAAACACAGAAGCTCTGCAACGTAAATAGTGTAGCAGAATGACAGGGGAAAGACGAATATGTTGAATAAAGTCATTATTTTTGTTTTATTTTTGCACACAAAAAGTATTCTCGTCGCTTCATAACATTAATGTTGAACCATTGTAATCACGTTGAATATTTTAACAGTGTTTTTACTACTTTTCTGAATAATGTTTCTTTCATTGGAGGATAGAAAAACCTCTCGGATTTCATCAAAATATCTTAATTTGTGTTCCAAAGATGAACAAAGGTCTTACGGGTGTGGAACGACATGAGGGTGAGTACTTAACAGAAATTTCATTTTTGGGTGAAATAACCCTTTAATAATTTTTTTTTTTTTTTAAACGACACTGAGCCCTTGTAATTTGAAGAGCAGTTGTTCAATACAACTGTTCTGCAAAACTGAGAAGTTCTCATTACTAACTAAGGTTAATAAGTGTTCACAGTATACAATGTGTGTAGTTTTGGTGAAATTAAATAACTTTGATCAATAAAATGTGTGTCATAATTATGTAAATTGTTTTATGGTGTGTAATTAAACACCTTATTCTTTATTATTCTCAGGTTAGGTAAGTAAGTCAAATCTGTTATTATAAGCACTAAATTATAAGCACTTTAAAGTACTGTTTCAGGCTCAACGACTTTAATGCCACGTGAGGCAGAGTTTAGTTATAAAGTTAAAAGTTTATTTATTTATTACAATTAATATTTCTAGCAGTACATGTATTCTACAAACACTCCATACAAATATTGAATAAAGTATAAATATCAAAAAGTTCTTCAGTCAAGGCAATATCAGCGATGGAGGCAATATCAGCGATGGTTCTGGTGCCGGAGAAGCTCTTCAGGTGTTCACGAAGCAGCCTCTGCAGTAATTTCAGCCTTTTATAGATATTCTGACCTCTTGAGGTCATCTTCTTATGAATTCCCCTCATTATTTATTAGTCTTTTACAGTCTTTTACCATATCCTAATCCTTGAGGTCATCAGTATCAAAAATTCCCCTCATAACTTCAGTGTTGAGGTGTCATGAGCTCCAGGAATTTTCTCAGGACTCATCTATATAAAGCCTTTTGCCTCCTTTGTTCTTGGACTCATTTGCTGTCATCTAAAGGTAATTACCTGCTTTTCTACCTTCTACAAGAGTGGTAATGTGAACGTATCGTCACACACATATACACACGCACACACACACACGCACGTTTACATGGAGGACATGTTTATTCATTTAAGGTTAATCTTTATTTAAACTTATTTTTGTCATTCACATTCATTTTGGTTTCAATATAATGATTGTTTTTAAATAACTACACAAGACAAACAAGTCAAGTCAAGTCACCTTTATTTATATAACACTTTTTACAATGCAGATTGTGTCAAAGCAGCTTTACATTGATAACTGGTACATAATTTTGGCTGCACAGCAGCTCTTAGAGAATAGTGTCAATGCAGGCAGATCAGAAGCACTGTTGATTAAATGTCAAGAATACTGTTGAATATCAAATGTCAAGTCAAATGTCAAGTGTCCCCAACTAAGCAAGCCAAAGGCGACAGCGGCAAGGAACCCAAACTCCATCAGGTGACATCAGGTGGCAAACAGGTGGCAAACAGGCGTTAAAATGGAGAAAAAAACCATGGGAGAAACCAGGCTTAGTCAGGGGGCCAGTTCTCCTCTGGCGAACAGTGCTTTGTTACGAATCAGGTTGCTATCATAAGTCTGATAGGATTGCAACAATCAAAGTGTTTATTTCAGTTCCATCCAGTTGAGGATAGTTCATCATGCCGGAATGGACGGTTTGTTGAGGAACTGTGCTACTGGCTGTCGTGTTGATTAGGTCTTCACGATGGATGATCTAGTTGACTCGATCTCTGCTGATACTTCAGGGCTGCGTTGTGGTCATGTCCAGTTGAGGATCGTATTCATCACGCCGGTATGGACGGTATGGACAAACAATATTCATTAATTCTTTATTTGGTTTGCATATAATTAAATTTATAACACATCTTTATATACATTGTTACTGATTTGGAGTGCACACAGATTAGTTACATTGTATCTGTTCCTTATATTTGTATTTATCTTTTGAGTTTAAGTTTACCATTGACGTCTGGCGATTTCAACATTTTACAAATTATTTTATTGTTGATGTGTGCTTGGACTTAAAATTTTTCACCAAATAAGGGTACTTTTGCCAGCTACCCAAAAGCTGAACATGTTAGCTCTACATGTTTGGACATGGACACAATATGTTGTACTCTATATGGTCATCATCCTGGTGTAAAAGCAAGAATGGGATTGCCAACAGACCAGCTTCAAGGCAGGGCCGAGAACATGCTTCCAAAGTGCTACTGGTGCTCATGCATTTGGCTGGGGAAATACATCTCAATCCCGGACCGACCACGTCTGAACAACAACAGGCTAATTCTGTGGTGCAGGTGAGGCCTGACACCGGTGGAGCAGCGCAGACACCGCCCATGCATACACCAGAACCGCGCAGAGCAGCGCAGTGGTCGGAACAGTTGTTGGTACAGAGCCAGGAACTACCGGAGCAGCAGCGACACGCGGAGGAGCCAGGCCCGTCGCCAAGGGGGGGCATTAGGGGGCAGTGCCCCCCCAGATGAGACAACGTGCCCCCCTAATCCGATTGAGAGCAAAAACCTTATTTCTGTGGATCTGGCCATTTACATTTTCCATAACGAAATGTCTTCAGCAGCATTTAGCTCATAGGAACACAATCTCTACAACGGTAACTTTAAATAACACATTATCTTCAGAAATATGAAATAGAAATTAGGCGGAGTGTGTGTAAAGCATGGACTTGAGACTATAGCCAATCACGAACAAATCTGTTGATTTTTGGAACGCAATGACCAATCAGAGAAGTAACTTAGCACTGAATAAAAACTCGTTTTGAGCGGTGAGTGGATTTTGAGTTGTGGACACTGGCAAATATTCCCTCATTATAACAAACAATTATGTATATGGTTATGTAATTATTATGCAGTCAGTTTAATTTATTGTTACAGAATTTCTTGAGATCGCAATGAACTATGAGTGAGATTTTTTGTGATTATAAAGGGAGTGCCTTTTGCGCACTCTGCCAAATCCCGCGTGCATATTTTTAAAACATTAACAGTGGTTTGTGAACGTAAACACTTTATTAACAAATAATTTATCAGCAGTGTTTATGTTGGGATATGTAGGTTGTGCTGTGACAAGTAGGCTAAGTTAAAACTATTTCAAGGAAATCTGTTTAAATGTGTTTTTAAATGGGAATCGCATCTCCTTTCCCTGGAGTTCGATCACCCTCCGCCTATGATCAGAAAATTCATATTTAATGCATTATTACACAAAACGGAACTTGAAACATAATTGACCCTTCGCAAAGACCCACCCCCCTTAGTTACTGTTGCTTTGTCCGACAAGCCGTGGCGCTGTCACACCACACGCAGTGAAAAATACATTGTGGAGCAAAGAGGACACTGACGACACATCGACAGACAAGACAGAGCAGGTTACTAATGATATTAAACAAAGTCCCAGCTTTCAAACTGTGTAATTTTTAAAGAAATTCAAACAATAAAAACCGTTTTCTGCAGTGGCGGCTGGTGAAAATTTTCTTAAGTGGGGCTGTGGCACACTGGCACAGCAAACAATTTCAGCAAGCGCTGCAATATGATTTATTGAAATGCAGACACAGTTTAAGAACATCTGGTCACATGTTTATTCGTTAAAGCATCTCTGAACAGTTCATTTACAAGTCGCAGTTAAATTCTGGATACTTCCATGACTCTTACTTATTTGTACAGGAATTTTGCTCTCCTCTCCTTCTGATTGACAAATTTCTCAATGACTTTCTTATTGAAGTCAGGAATGTCTCTGACGAGTTTCTTCTCAATCGAAAGCATTGCCAAAGCATTAAGTCGATCCTGGGTCATTGTATTTCTTAGGAAAGTCTTGATCCTCTTCAAAGTAGAAAAGCACCTCTCTGACTCTGCTGTTGTCATAGGCGTGGTGATTATGATCTTGAGAAGACTGACAGTCTCTGTGAAAGTACTTTGAAGATTGTTCTCAATGAAAAACTGGTACAGAGGCACGGCACCACTGCCAACCCTAAACTCAGGGTTCTCATAGATGAGGGACAGTTCTGTTTTGAGCTTGGCCTTGTTCAGCATGGGGTATGCCTCCACTGTTGTTTCAAGTGCTGATTCAGGAAACGTCACACTGTGTTGTGGAAACAATTCTCCATGCAGCAATGTTGCACTGACGAGGTGCTGGGTAAAGGAGAACCGCTCCTTGGTATGAATCAGGATGGTATCACATACCTGTAAAACATTTTTAATCAAAGTTATTCTGCGTGAACATAACATTCATCATTGTATTTTACAGTGTTTACTTCTGATATTGCTATTTGTTTTCTAAACAAAACAAGGTCTACAGTAGCATTTCAATCAATAAAACAACCCATTTTCTGCTACAAGTAAGTATATTATGTACCGTATTTTTCGGACTATAAGTCGCACCTAAGTATAAGTCGCATCAGTCCAAAAATACTTCATGACGAGGAAAAAAACATATAAGTCGCATTTATTTAGAACCAAGAGAAAACATTACCGTCTACAGCCGTGAGAGCGCCCTCTAGCGGCTGGAGACGGTAATGTTTTCTCTTGGCTCATGTCAAATTAATTTTGATAAATAAGTCGCACCTGACTATAAGTCGCAGGACCAGTCAAACTATGAAAAAAAAGTGCGACTTATAGTCCGGAAAATACAGTACTTATTTTCCCATTTGTGTGGATGACAGAAACATCATGCTACTTTTGACTGATCGGCACTTTTTTGCTACCGTTATGAAGACTTGGCCCATCTGTTTTATAACTGTGGCCAGCTACATGGTTTTCTTAGACTAGTCTTAAAAGTTAGTGATGTAATTATTTCCTTCTACACAGTACCTATCTTTTTTAGTTCAATTAAAAAGTAGACTGGTTAAGTTTACTGTTTGGCTGACTGCTATTTGGTCAAACTAGTGCTTAACATTGTAATACAGTGGCTATTTTTATGCTACTGGACTGATATTAGTTCCTTTTATTGGTCACTAAAAGATGTTATATCCACTTACACACAGAAGCAAGATTATGGCATGCGTTGCTTCTATACACACACACACACACACACACACAATTATTTACAATATAGCTATAATTACACTATTTCATTTTCTTTAGAATTATAATCTATACGCCATCTTTTGATGTTTTGTGTGTATGTGTGTGTTACCTCTGTAGCTAGCCTCTGTTGTTCTCCTGGTCCCAGTGTCCTCTGTCGCTTTTTGGGCTGGTGCTGCTGGTCAGATGATGCACTGTCCCCACAGAGAAAGGGGATTGAGTCCCTGGTCCAAAAAAAAATTGATAAAAATTAACAACGAATCTTTCTAACAACAGCAGCTTTATCAGACAATAGTAAACAAGGGCATTTACCTGATTGCTTGCATGTTGTTTGTGAATCCTTGGACAGCTGCTTTAATGTAGACAGGGTCGATGTTCCTCTTCTGCAGCTGGTTGAATAGCATGTCCACATTTGGCATGATCTTGTGAAACAATGCAAGGAAAAAACAGAAAGCCTCGTCTTCAAGCATCCTCACAAAACCCCCTGCCTCTCTGACAGTTGAGTTATCAAAGTTCCCTGAGTCTCTGATGATCTGAAAACATTTTAAAAGGTCATCCTTGTGTTCGTACACAGTATTTACAGCGCGACTTTGAAAGTTCCAACGTGTTGTAGAGGCTCTGGGAAGTCTGTGCGCAACCATTTGGTCAAGCACGGCGATTCGCTTATGTGACCTGGAGAAGAAGGCAGAAAATCCACCAAGGTCAGAAAAAAAAGTTCCAATTCTAGGGATGTGTGATGTCGCCTGCTGTATGATGAGGTTCAGCTGATGCGCATAACAGTGAACGTAGTGAGCATTTTTGTACACATCTATTATCTTTCGCTGCACTCCGCCGGTGCTTCCTCTCATTACAGTAGCCCCGTCATATGTTTGGGCAATTACTTTGTTTTTTTGTCCATTTGGTAGTATGGTACTTAGCCTGTCCAGAAGTACTGTAGCGATGGACTCGGCGTTTGCGTTCTGAATGGTCAAGAACTCAAAAAAACGCTCTTGGATATTATTATTAGAATCCATGTAACGTAGCACAAGCACCAGCTGACAGCGGGTGGAGACGTCAGTCGTCTCGTCAGCTTGAATGGCGATAAAATCAGCCGCAGTTACTTCCTCCAGAATGTAATCCTTTATTACTGATAGCATGGAGTCCAACAGTTCATTTTGTACCGTCTTCGATGTGCCCTTAAAAACGTTTGCTGTCTTAAGGTGCTCCTCTAGTACATTGTCTAGTGAGGCAACAAAATCCACTAAACCCCTAAAAATACCAGGGTTGTCTGACGAGTCAGTTTCGTCGTGCCCACGCAAGGCCAACTCAAAAGCCCCACAAAACTTAACACAATCAATTATCTTGGATAAAATATGCCGGTTTTTATCCACCTCCGCATTGTGTTTTCTTATCGCAATCCTGTGGCCGTCGTCTAACTGAGTAGCGATGTTCACTCTTCCCAAAATGGCTAGTTTGACAGAATTATCCATGTGTGCCCTGGTGTTCTCATGTTTTCTTATTTTTTCAGAAAGGTGCTTCATATCTCTCACTCCCCTAACTGTCCATGCTGTATCTGCCCCAGTTGTTTTAAACAGCAAGCACGGAAAGCAAAATAAGGCATTAGCAGAAACGCACCCACATAGCCAGGCCTTTTTGGTGTACCAACGTGAAGAGTAGCTTCGCGTGTACGTCTTCCCCTTTTCGCTTGTCTGCTGTCTGATTAAGAGGTCAGGCTGATCTGGACCCAGTTCTTTTACCTTCAGTTTTTCTGCCAAAGTTCTCTTCTCAAACGGGCATTGGAGTAGAGATTTTACAGAGTTTTCGTGTCCGGAACTAATTACACCTGAGTCCGCCATTGTCACATAACATTAATTGAAAATCGCGCCACTACTGGCCAAGCCCTCATTTGAGCAGTTTGGGGGCGACAAAAAAATCGCCCATTGCAGATAAGAATTGAGGACGCTGATTGGCTAAATTTTATGTCACATCTTGAATATATTTATATATTGAATAGGCATTTGACTAAATTCTACAAAGACCCGCCTCCTTTGGGCGATTTCTCTATTGCCCCTCAGCTGAAATTGAGTGGCGCACACAGAGAGGACATACGGTGATTGTGAAAAAAAAAAAATTTCCACAGATGATTTTCTAATATATTACATCATACAAATATACATTTAAATAATTTATATGATTATAATTTTGCGTGTGTGGTTCAGGGAGGGCGGCGCCCTAGCGCCCTCTATTGGCCAGCCGCCACTGGTTTTCTGGCTCTTTAATGTGTCGTGACCATGGTCGAGACAGATTGCTGTAGCGCGTCAGCTCAAGAGGCTCGTAAACCGATCATCTCTTCCTACTAGTTCATTTAGCATCAAATAAACATGAATGAACATGAGAATGAATGTTGTTTCAAACTCGGAAAGACGTCAATATACACAATTTTTCAAGTTTAACTCCACCGAGGTTACTCTTCTAACTACTGGCTGCTTTGTCGGACAAAATGGCGGATGCGGCGTTCTGATTGGTTAGATCGCTTGTCAATCAAACTCCCGGCGAAGGGTCAGGGCTTATTTATATATAGGTGTGTTCGCGCTCATGCAGCGCCGCACAGACCGATCGGCGGCTGACTTGAAGCAGTGCATGCCGGTAAGAAATTTTGTCCGACTTGAGACGGCACCGACGCCATGTGACTGTGACGCATGGCTTCAACCCAGCAAACATGCTTCTTTGGGGCCCGTGTGGGGCCATTGCGGGCAGCCCACTGTGGGCCCAGATACCGGCGTGAAATGCGGGGCACATGTGGGCCCCACANAGCGCTGATGACGACACAGCTGTTTCATGATTGGCCGGATTCACCGCATGACAACGATCACGTGTGTTTCGTGTTTATTGTCACGCCTTCACTAATGCTCAAAAAACTGTTTTTTTAACAGTTAAAGCTCTTTTCATGTAGTCGCGATGTTATATTGTGTCATGTTTATCAAAATAAAACGGATAAAAAAACAAAGACCCCACTACATTGTTATTTAAATAATATGCTTATGTTGAACTTTATTCTTGTAAAAACAGACGCTGTAAGCAGTACATAAAGTTTTGAATGAAAATGTCTCTGAAACATCAGTGTATTAGTCAAATATTGCATTCATTTCACTTCAGCTGTGATAAAGTATGCAAACACAGCGCGAGCGTCACTACGAGAAGCAGAAAGTGTCCGACTTCACGTCTCCGTTTTCAGCTCCTCCCCGCCTGCACGCGGATACTCTCGCAGATCGGTTGCATCCAGCCGCAGCCAATGGGTGCTTCTCAATTCTTATTTGTGCATCCTCGTTTCCTTTCCTCGCGTCTTAGCTCCACCCCTTCAGGATGCGAGGGAAGGACGCAAGGAAAAGATGCGAGGACGGAGGAATTGAATCAAGTGTAATGATATCCTCGCTCCCTTTAGCGTCACTTCAAAGCGTCATCAGTTGCACGAGGGATCTACCCACATGTTGTTAAAGTTTGGTTATTAAAAATATATATAATAAATATGAATAAAGCAAGATGCCCCATTGAAATATATGAGATATAAAGTTTATTTAAACTGTAAAAGTAAAGCATGCATTTCAATTATTGTGACAGATATGAAGGGGGAGGAGAGTTTATACATGCGTCATGTTTCTCAACGAGAAAGACTCATATATTCCTATATCATATATTTCAATGGGGCATCTTGCTTTATTCATATTTATTATAATTTTTTTAAATAACCAAACTTTAACAACATGTGGGTAGATCCCTCGAGTGCAGCTGATGACGCTTTGAAGTGACGCTAAAGGGAGCGAGGATATCATTTCACTTGATTCGATTCCTCCGTCCTCGCATCTTTTCCTTGCGTCCTTCCCTCGCATCCTGAAGGGGTGGAGCTAAGACGCGAGGAAAGGAAGCGAGGAAAGGAAACGAGGATGCACAAATAAGAATTGAGAAGCACCCTGAGAAGCATCCGATGTTGTCTTCTTCTTCTTCTTTGGTGTTTATTGGCGGTTGGCAACCTAACTTACTGGTGCATTACCGCCACCGACTGGAATGGAGTATGGATCAGGATATTATTTATATACAGCAAATATAATAATAATAAAAAATATAAATAAATAAATAATAATAAAAACCAATCAAAACAAATAAACAAACTGGAAAATAAAACAGAACAAATAAACAAACAAACAATCAAAACGTTATATTCTTTTGTATAATTTACTTACTTTCAAAAATTTAATAATACCATCATACAACTTGCTATCTGCTTTCCCTAATAAACCTAGCAATGAAAAGTCATGATGTTTTGCTATCTTAAGTGACTGAATAAGGTGATGTCTCTCATTGTTATATTTCATACAGTGAAAAAGTACATGCTCAACTGTTTCTTGTTGACAGCAGTATATGCATTCCCCAGTTGGATGCTTTCCAATATATTGTACTATTAAGTCCTGTGTGACCTATTCTCATCCGAGTTATAATACTTTCCTCTCTCCGATTCCTGCTCTCCCTCCTCCCAGAACCAACTTGATTTTGTATATTATATAAGTGTCTGCCTAATTCAGTATCATCCCAATGTATCTGCCATACTGAATACGCATATTTCCTAATGTATACTTTAGCTTCCATTTTGCTTAATGGAACTTGTAGATCTATCTGTTTTAATTTTAGAGTTTGTTTTGCCAGAAAATCCACCTTCTCATTCCCTTCCACACCAACATGAGCAGGTACCCAAATGAATTGTATTTCTTTGCCTTTAACCTTCAAATTATATATCTTATGGAAAATTTCATTAATTATGTCCATTCTAAAAGATGACCTGCCAGATTTTATACTTTCCAGTGCAGAATAGCTATCAGATGCAATAACTGTGTTATTTAAATCTTTCTCCTCTAACCACTGCAAAGCCAATAATATCGCTAATAACTCGTTATTAGCGATATTATAGTTATTATAGTTAGTATGTCAGTTTATACTATAGTTATTGTATAAACTGACAAATGATTGGTAACTCTTTTCTTGATATAAAAATCATATGTTGGAATATATACAGCTGCCCCTGCATATCCTGTATCCGGATCTTTTGATCCATCTGTAAATAAAACCACTGAATCTTGGAAATGTATCTTAAAATAATTCCTCACTATATGACACACTGGAATTTGTTTAGATTTATTATTTATTTCCTGCTTTATATTGAGGTCAACAGCAGGGGAGGGGAATAACCATGGAGGAATGGAGGATATTGATACTGTATTGCTGTACTGTAATTGACATAAACCTGTATTCCTAGCCTTTGCATCACCTATCCACCCAAAACTTACAAAGTTTGTTTCATTATGTTCCCAGCACTCTTTCAATACACTTCTGACAGGATGCGAAACATTTTGTCCCTGGATATTAACCCAATATGTTAACATCAACTTCATTCGCCTGATGCCTAATGGCATTTCTCCCATTTCCACCTGCATTGATTACACTGGGGATGATTTAAATGATCCAC
The DNA here is from genome assembly GCA_003731715.1 of Anabarilius grahami. Taxonomy (NCBI): domain Eukaryota; kingdom Metazoa; phylum Chordata; class Actinopteri; order Cypriniformes; family Xenocyprididae; genus Anabarilius; species Anabarilius grahami. Next base: position 1,581,895 of record RJVU01049346.1, read on the forward strand.
TGCAGATTCTTAGGGCTTGAGCTTGCAATACATCTAATTGTTTGAGATTTGATTCTGCTGCCGACATATAAGCTATACATCCATAGTCAAAGACAGACCTCATGAGTGCCCAGTATATATTTTGCAGAGATGTTCTACTTGCTCCCCATTCCTGTCCTGACAAACACCGAAGAATATTAATAATCTTTTTACATTTGTCCTTAATTTTATCCAAATTAACTTTCCATGTCAATTTCTCATCAAACCAAATCCCAAGAAACCTTACTGATTTGACTTGCCGCAGCCGATGTCGAACACACCTAATGACTAGTAGCCTATCGTTCGGAGACCCGCCACCTTCAACTATTTTATTACACTCAGTCTTTGTTACACATCAATATGCTACAGATATATGCATAATATTTTTATTGCTATTTGGTATGTATCGTTTTTATTATTGTGTTATTCGAGGAATTGAAAAGCTTTGTGCCTCGTGTTTGCAAAGTATATTGCCATAATGCAAAGGGGTTTAGTTTTTGGTGTAGTTTGATCTAATTAGGATCAACTATCTTGTGTTTTTGGGGTAATATAGAACTTTATTTCATTATAGAAGTCTATTTCTTTAGATATAGAAGTCTGTTTCATTAATAATAAATACGGGACATTATTATTTTGGCGAACGTCTGTTTCTCAGATTATAAAAATGTGTGCCCCCCAATGAAAACCGAATGCCCCCCCATTCTATATGTTCTGGCGACGGCCCTGGGAGGAGCGCACCGCTTCTGGACTCTGCCACTTGGGATCTTCCAACTGCAGCCAAACTGGTGAGACACCCGGCCCGATAGACCTACACACGGACGCGGGGACTGTGCCGGTAACAATCACGGCTTCCAAACGCGAAAGCACAGCGTCTGCGGCGCAGAGTGTCTTTCGTTTGGCGAACAGTGCGGCAGCGAGGCGAGCTAACAACGGAGGACTGGACAACACGACTCAAACGCGTTCTGAAGACAATCGCGCTGCGCAAAAACAAAAGCAATATCTCTTTTGTGTTAATCATGCCCGAGTGCTGTGAGAACCGACGTACAAACCGAAAGGAATATTGGGGGGACAATTAAACATTCGCAGTTTAATCTCCAAAAAGGACCAGATTGCTGTTCTCCTCATGGATTCGAATTTGGACTACCTCTGCTTAACTGAATCCTGGCTTCATAGTAATATACCAACCAATATGATAGACATTGAGGGATATCAATGCTTCAGAAAAGACAGAAAGTCTGGGAAGGGTGGAGGTGTATTGATTTATATCAAAGATAAATTCAAATGTGATCTAGTTGAATTGAATACTCCTCTTGAATGCTTAGCCCTGAATATAATTTTGTCACCATCAATGAATGTTAATGTTGCTGTCCTCTATAATCCTCCTTCTTTTAATGTGTCTTTTTTATGATGAATTAAGTCATGTAGTTAAACAACTAGAGGTATATAGAGAAACTATATTGTATGGTGATTATAACATCAATTGGTCCGACAAAAGTTGTAAACTCAAACTGAAAACAATAATGACAAAATGTAACTATCAACAAATGATTAAAGGAACCACTGGGATTACTAGACAGACTAAGACTCTAATTGACATGGCTTTTACAAATAAACCTGATCGTATTACAAGAACTTATAATTTAATAACAGGGCTATCAGATCACAACATGACTTTGACTGTTAGAAAATTGACAAAAAAAAGACTAGAATACTTTGGTAAATCATGTAATACTGACAATGATATAAAGTTAGTCATCCCTAAATCTAAAACTCTACAGTTTGAAAGAGAACTAAAAAATCTCAGTTGGGAGCAGATTATTGCCACGGAGGATGTGGATGAATGCTGTAATTCTATGATGACAGCTATCACAAAATTAGTGGGCAAGTTTACGAAACAAAAAAAGTGCAAACAAAAAGGTGGTACTCTTCCCTGGATAAATAATGAAATAAGAAAACTTATGAAGAAGCGAGATTTGGCCTTGAAGAAATCTTTACATTCAAAACTTAACAGTGATCATTTAGCCTTCAAAAGTTTAAGAAATAAAGTGGTACAAGAATTGAGAAAAGCACAAGTTTCATATTATACTAATCTTATAGGCAACGCAAAGGGCAACAGTAATTCCCTTTGGAAATATTTAAATGCACTAACTAATAAAACAACTAAGACTAAAGGAATTCGAGAACTCATCGTAAATGGCAAGAGGACTAATAAGAGTGCAACTATGGCTAACGGATTTAATACTTATTTTGTACAATCAGTTGAAGAATTAACAAGAGATTTTGAAGAAATTGTAGGTGGGAATGAACCATGTCTAATGACTTCTGCTGACTCCTTTTGTATAGAAGAGGTTAATGAGAAAGAAGTCATACAGATTATTCAAAAATTTTCAAATTCCAAATCAAATGATATATATAATATGAATTGTTGTTTTCTCAAACAATACAGTAGAGTACTTGCTAAACCTTTAACACACCTTGTCAATTTGTCCATAAGAAATTGTAAATTTCCCTCAAGTTGGAAAAAAGCAGTGATTGTGGTAAATATTTAAATCAGGAAGTCAAGATTCTATGTGCAACTACCGGCCAATATCAATTTTACCCGCACTATCTAAAGTGATGGAGAAAGTCGAAGCAATACAGCTGACTGACACTTGGAGGTCAACCAGCTCCTCCACCCACAGCAGTTTGGTTTTAGGTCAGGGTACTCAACCGAAATAGCAAACTGCTGCTTCATTGAAAACTTAAAGAAGTCCATGGACAGGGGTGAGGTGGTAGGAGCAGTATTTCTCGATCTTAAAAAAGCCTTTGAAACGGTCAGTCACCACCTACTTTTATCCAAAATGTCATTGTTTAACATCTCCCCTGAGGCAGTGGGTTGGTTTGCCTCATTTCTTCAGGGGAGGGAACAGTGTGTTAAAGTGGCCAGGGACAAATCCTCATTTCTAAACATCCGTATGGGCATACCTCAGGGTTCTATATTGGGACCATTGCTGTTTGGTCTCTTTATAAATGACTTGCCTTTGATCTGTCCGGGTGTCCGCTGCCAACTTTATGCAGATGATGTTGTTTTTTATGCACCTGCCAAGACACCTGAGCAGGCTGCAGAGGTTTTGTCTGCATGCATGGCTGAGGTTAGTCAGTGGCTCATTCAAAATAAGTTGGTTCTAAATCTTACAAAAACAGTTGCTATGTGTTTTTCAATTAAAAAACACAACTTAGAACAAAAATTTCAAATACATTTGCGAAATGATAAAATACAATTAGTAACTCAATTCAAGTATCTTGGGTTGGTCCTTGACCCCCAACTAAAATATCAAAAACAATACAACTAAATTTAAATTTTCTAATTAATCCGACATTACATTCCGAACCAGGCGGCCCTGCTGTACATGCATGCTATGATCTTTTCTCATATTTCATACTGCATGACAGCATGGGCCCAGGCAGCTCCCTCAGCTACAAAGCGCATTGGTTCACTTTACAACCAAGCAATGAAAATTAAGGATAGAAAACCAATTCGCTTTCATCACTGCCACATTCTTAAGAAATATAATTTACTAAGTTTTGAAAGCTTTAGCAATTTGTTTTCTCAAATTGTTATTTAAGTGTACCAATAATTTGGCTCCTGAACCCCTGAGTACATTTATCCAGAGACCAAACAGCAGTAGAGTGACAAGAGGCTCCTTAAACCAAAACCAAATCCCACAGTGCAGAACATCTTTTGGCAAATCAGCCTTTTCTTAAAGGGCTTGTAAACTATGGAACTCACTGCCCACAGAGATTAAGAACATCTCTGAGTTTAAAATGTTCACCTCTAGGCTCAAGGCATGGCTGAAAACAAACCAAAACTGTACCCATTTGTAAATGTCTGAGCGTGAATGAGTGAGTTTTGAATATGTAAAATTGCACTGTGTATTTTTTAGAGGGAGCGAGTTCTGAATATGTAAAATTGCACTGTTTATTTTTTTAGAATTGAATATTGCTTTATTATATGTTATTGTAGAAAGGCCCATCCAGGGACGGGAGTTGAAAATTAGCACTCGCTATAATCTCTATGTGCATCACATCGGCTGCAAACTTTGCTCTGTAGCTATGTCTGATTGCATTGTCCCTGTCAAATAAACTAATAAATAAATAAATAAAGATGGTCTGCTGCAGCCGCATCCTGGTGTCACACAAATTGGTGTCCGGCCAGAACGGCATTTAAACGTTATTGGTTCCGGACTTTCCATTCGCTGAGGTTGCCCGGGGGAGAAGTAAACGTTGTTGCCTTTTATTAATTGATTTATGTAGTTGTACATTTGCGGTATTTGATTGCATTTTGCTTTTCTTTATTTTGATTTGATATATTTCTTTGTGTGATTCTATTTTGATTTATTTGATGTTACATGTTAAATGTTAAGTCTCATTTGTTTCCCTCTTAATTTGTTATGGGCCCATCCTTTCCTTTATAAGTTGTTGCTTTGTTCATTAGATCAAGTCAGCTTTAGTTTGTTGCTTTCATTGTCTGAATAGTTTGTAAAGTTTTTCTTGGGTCCCAATAAAAACTCATGTTTATAGTAAATAGCTGGTGTTCCTTGTCCTTGGCTCCTCGGTCCCTCACAAACACATATCTCAATAAATGATAACAGTTGCATTGTCCCTCTTAATAAACATATCTCACACACAGAAGATGTATACAGGACAATTGCATATTTTCCACAACAAAATACATGTACGTTATTTAGAACAATATTGTACTAGCTTGCTATTTTATCTAGATACGATATAGCCAGTTAGGCAACTGTCTGATAACATCTGTTACTGTAATGTTATCTACTGTTTGGCAAGTCAGTTCCTACTTGAGCAAGCTATAACCAGTAGTTAAATCAGAGATGGTTGGCTAGTTTACTACACCTCGTTAATCACTAAATGAATATGTCTGAAGCCTTGTAGTACATTGGCTAACAGCTTACACTATAAAATAAATCATATTTTCAGATGAAAACAGGCAGACACTGAAAATCAGGAGGAGATAGAGGGCTCATGAGGTATGATATGACCCATGACCAGTAAATGAGAAGTGGGTTTATTTATCAGTACATTTTTTTTCTTTCACTTTTCACATTCTTTTTTGATGTTACAAGTTGGTCACAGACCTGCACAATTCCTCAACTACCGTCCATACCGGCGTGATGAATACGATCCTCAACTGGATGGAACTGAAATAAATACTTTGAATGTTGCGATCCTATCGGACTTATGATAGCAACCTGAATTGTAACAAAGCACTGTTCGCCAGAGGAGAACTGGCCCCCCGACTAAGCCTGGTTTCTCCCAAGGTTTTTTTTTCTCCATTTAACACCTATTTGCCACTTGTTTGCCACCTGATGTCACCTGTTGGTGTTTGGGTTCCTTGCCGCTGTCACCTTTGGCTTGCTTAGTTGGGGACACTTGACATTTGACTTGACATTTGATAATGCAGGCAGATCAAAGCACTGTTGGTTGACACTATACTTTAAGAGCTGCTGTGCAGCCAAATTATGTACCAGTTATCAATGTAAAGCTGCTTTGACACAATCTACATTGTAAAAAGCGCTATATAAATAAAGGTGACTTGACTTGACCCACTTATTTCTAAAAGATAATGATTTGTCTATTAACCCTTATGTGTTGTTGGGGATGTTTTCATCCACTATGGGGTGTTTTTGAGTATTAATTTGGCCACAACTTTCTCTGTGTTTCAGCAAATGGAATGATTTTTGGTGACAAATCTTATTTTGATACATATTTTGGGGAAATGCTTTGAAAATTTTCAAAACCTCAAAAATACACTGTGGGCAAATTTACTACCCTTTCGTTATGTTCGTGGATGAAAACATCCACTAAATTAAAATGCTGTGAAAATATATCAGATAAATATTTTAAAAAAATTTTTTTGCATAAGCCTGTTAATCAACCTCAGTCCTGATCAAAACTACTAAATGTTAAAAAAAAAATCCAGGATTTTTACTTTTTTATTGCCAAGTTTATAAATGATATCACTGATTTTTGGAAAAAACACACACAAAATGACTTATTTTCAATATAAAAAGTGATTTTGGACTGGATTTTTTTTACCTTTTATCACAGTCTTGGACATGTGAAAGATTAGTAACAACATTGGTTTTGATGCATTGTTAGTTTTTGTGCAGCATCAGATTAAAAATTGTTCTCCCTCATTTACTGTTTGTGGCTGTTTTTGGCCCATTGGCTTCCATTATAATGACATTTTTTGATTGCAAAGCCATGACATCATATAATCATGCATTCTTGATTGATGGTGGTTTTTCCTGTTGGGAAGAGGTAAAGTTTTTCATTTTTACAGTTAATCACCAGGTGGCAACATTAACCCTTTAGATAGGCCTGTGCAAAAAAAAGCTTAGTTTCTGGCTTTTATATGGAGTTAGATGGAGTATAACAGCATATTGTAGTGTGTGTGTGTGTGTGTGTGAGAGAGAGAGAGAGAGAGTGAGGACTTACTGTGATGTATCTGAGAAAATCAAAATATGCACCTCAGCTCTCAGAACTACATGGAGTAAACAAAAACAAAGTAAGTGTATTTATGCACCTGCTGACTTTTGATGGTGAGAAGTACAGGCTAAACAAAAACAAGGTAAGTGTATTTAAACACTTGCATGCCATCCTGCTGGTCATTTGATGGTGAGAAGAGCAGCAAGCAACATGAGAAAGGGCTTGACTTGTACCGAAGTTTTAGAAATGATTATGCATCCTGACCCCTCCAGCGAGCTGCAGGATTTATTGTCTTCTCCCTCTGACACCACAGACTCAGGAGAGATCCTGATTTTGTTGTGGCACCCTCATCATCCTCTCCAGCTTCCACTGAAGGCATGGAGGATTCAGATGATCCTGTATCTGGGTGGATTGGGAGAAACGGCAGTGTGGTTTTCCACCAACGTGGAGACAACTCCCTTTCTACAGCCTGCCAGAGGCCGACGCATTAAGAATCAGAATCAGAAAGAGCTTTATTGCCAGGTATGTTGTTTACACATACTAGGAATTTGTTTTAGTGACAGAAGCTCCACAGTGCAACAGAGTGACAGCGACAAGACAAGACACATAATAAAAGGAATAAAATAATAATATACGAATTTACAAGATAGACAAAGTGCAAAAAAAGCAAAAAACAATATATAATATAGACAATTGTATGTGCAGTTATGTGTGCAAATTTGAAGTATAAGTAAGTGTTTTAAGTAAATAATGTGTAATAGTGTTGTGTGTTCCATGTTTGTCAAGTGTTCATGAGATGGATTGCCTGAGGGAAGAAACTGTTCCTGTGTCTGGTCGTTCTGGTGCTCAGGGCTCTGTAGCGTCGACCAGATGGCAACAGTTCAAAGAGGGAGTGTGCTGGATGTGAGGGGTCCAGAGTGATCTTCTTTGCCCTTTTTCTCACTCTGGATAAGTACAGTTCTTGGAGAGTGGGGAGGGTTGTGCCAATGATTCGCTCAGCAGACCGGACTACCCTCTGTAGTCTTCTGAGGTCAGATTTGGTAGCTGAGCTGAACCAGACGGTAATTGAAGTGCAGAGGATGGATTCAATGATGGCAGAGTAGAACTGTTTCAGCAGCTCCTGTGGCAGGTTGAACTTCCTCAGCTGGCGAAGGAAGTACAACCTCTGCTGGGCCTTTTTCACAGTGGAGTCAATGTGAATGTCCCACTTCAGGTCCTGTGAGATGGTGGTGCCCAGGAACCTGAATGACTCCACTGCAGTCACAGTGCTGTTCATGATGGTGAGTGGGGGGAGAGCAGGGGGGTTTCTCCTGAAGTCCACGATCATCTCCACTGTCTTGAGCGTGTTGAGCTCCAGGTTGTTAAGACTGCACCAGACAGCCAGCTGTTCAACCTCCAGTCTGTAAGCAGACTCGTCTCCGTCCCGGATGAGGCCGATGACTGTGGTGTCGTCCGCAAACTTCAGGAGCTTGACAGAGGGGTCTTTAGAGGTGCAGTCGTTGGTGTAGAGGGAGAAGAGCAGTGGGGAGAGGACACAGCCCTGAGGGGCGCCGGTGCTGATGGTGCGGGTGCTGGATGAGAATTTTCCCAGCCTCACTAGCTGCTGCCTGTCTGTCAGGAAGCTGGTGATCCACTGACAGACAGAGGTGGGCACGGAGAGCTGAGTTAGTTTGGGCTGGAGGAGTGATGGGATGATGGTGTTAAAAGCAGAGCTGAAGTCCACAAACAGGATCCTCACATAAGTCCCTGGTCTGTCCAGATGCTGGAGAACATAATGCAGTCCCATATTGACTGCATCATCCACAGACCTGTTTGCTCGGTAAGCAAACTGCAGGGGGTCCAGTAAGGGTCCAGTGATGTCCTTCAGATAAGCCAGAACCAGTCTTTCAAATGACTTCATGGCCACAGACGTTAGAGCCACAGGTCTGTAGTCATTAAGACCAGTAATTTTGGGTTTCTTTGGGACGGGGATGATGGTGGAGCGTTTGAAGCATGAGGGGACTTCGCACAGCTCCAGTGACCTGTTGAAGATCTGTGTGAAGATGGGGGCCAGCTGGTCAGCGCAGGTTTTCAGACAGGCTGGTGAAACGCTGTCTGGGCCTGGTGCCTTTCTTCTCTTGTTCTTTCTGAAGACCTGGCGCACATCATCTTCACTGAACTGAATTGTAGGTGTGGGGGAGAGGGGGGTTGTTGGAGGTGTGAATGGTGATGATGATGATGATGATGATGATGATGATGATGATGATGATGATGATGATGATGATGATGATGATGATGATGATGATGATGATGATGATGATGATGATGATGATGATGATGATGATGATGATGATGATGATGATGATGATGATGATGATGATGATGATGATGATGATGATGATGATGATGATGATGATGATGATGATGATGATGATGATGATGATGATGATGATGATGATGATGATGATGATGATGATGATGATGATGATGATGATGATGATGATGATGATGATGATGATGATGATGATGATGATGATGATGATGATGATGATGATGATGATGATGATGATGATGATGATGATGATGATGATGATGATGATGATGATGATGATGATGATGATGATGATGATGATGATGATGATGATGATGATGATGATGATGATGATGATGATGATGATGATGATGATGATGATGATGATGATGATGATGATGATGATGATGATGATGATGATGATGATGATGATGATGATGGTGATGGTGATTTCTCAAACCTGCAATAAAACTCGTTCAGATCGTCTACCAGGTGTTGATTTGCCACAGAGCTGGGGGATGGTGTCTTGTAATTGGTGATAAGGCTGTTAAGGCAGGAACACACCAAGCAGACGCCGACGAACTAGTGGTGACGAAAGCAGACTGCGGGGTTGGCTCACGTCGGCAGGGTCTGGGTCCAAAGTTGCCCTGACACACCAAACCAACGCTCAACAGCTGACGGCCAAGTAGCACGTCCATTCTGAGCCTGCGTAAGATGAAATGGCTTTCCGTACCAGCAGGTGGCAGTAGCTGAACAGCCAATCAGAATGATCAGATGGCCCGATGGACGACGAGCTCCGAGCATGTCGAATCAGCCGGAAAAAAGCTGACGAGGACCAACTTCAGCCGACAGTGAGGAACACACTGAGAAAACTTAGTCGGCCGAGGAACGAAAACAAGCCGACGGGAGATGATTGACCTCATTGTCAGCATGACCAACCTCCATGGGCACCGCACAATGAGAAACTGGAGTTGTTGCACTTTGGTTCATAATAAATTGTTCATAAATCTGATGCAGAGTAGATTTTTTACAGAAAAAATGGAAAAGTGTATCACTGAAGGATTTTAAGGTTTTAAACTGGCTTTACCATCAAGAAAAGACAAGCATTTCACACATAGGCCATCCATACTTCTCACCATCAAAAGGCAGCAGGTGCATAAATACACTTACTTTGGTTTTGTTTACTCATGTAGTTCTGAGAGATGAGGTGCATATTTTGATTTTCTCAGATGCATCAAGGTATGTGTGCAAAGGTCTCACTCACACACACACTATAATATGCTGTTATTCTCCATATAAACGCCAGAAACTAAGCTTTTTTTTTTGCACAGGCCTATCTAAAGGGTTAATTGTGCCACCTAGTGATCAACTGTAAAAATTACAAATTTTACCTCTTCCAAACAGGGAAAACCACCATCACTCATGAATGCATGATTATATGATGTCATGGCTTTGCAATCAAAAAATGTCGTTATAATGGAAGTCAATGGGGCAAAAACAGCCACGAACAGTAAATGAGGGAGAAAAAATTTAAATCTGATGCTGCACAAAAACTAACAATGCATCAAAACCAATGTTGTTACTAATCTTTCACATGTCCAAGACTATGATAAAAAGTTTTTAAAAAATCCAGTCCACAATCACTTTTTATATTGAAAATAAGTCATTTTGTGTGGGGTTTTTTTTTCAAAAATCAGTGACATCATTTATAAACTTGGAAATAAAAGAGGACTGAGGTTGATTAACAGATTTATGCAAAAAAAATAAATAAAAAAAATATATATATATTTATCTGATACATTTTTACAGCAGTTTAATTTAGTGGATGTTTTCATCCACGAACATAACAAAAGGGTAGTAAATTTGAACAATACACAAGGGTTAAACATTTGTCAAGTACGATCACAGCGGAACATTCAAATCTGTGTTTGACCCAGAAAGAGCAGTTGTCATGTACAGTTATGAAAAAGCTTCGGTCTTTAGTCTTTTCAACCACACCCTATCATTATTTCTGCGTTAGAAACATTCAAACAATCACAGCAGCACTGGGATAAATTTTGTATCCATTAAAGTGTAGAAGTGACTATTAAAAAAGAGATTTGTTCAATATGAGCGAGAAACTGAATCATCAATTCAAACATTGATTTCATTAAAATGATTTGTTGAATAAAATATTTTTTAAATAGAATAGAAATTACTATTTTGTCAGAACCAATAAATTACGTTAATTTGTTTAGTTGTCAATTTTTCGCCCCAGAATTTCTATTCTAAAGAAAAAATTGATTCTCAGTTTATCCAGAATTGTGCAGCTCTAGTTGACCACGTCACGTAAACAAATAAAATCTGTAATTTCTCCCCC
>RJVU01049346.1:1603425-1643186 GCA_003731715.1 Anabarilius grahami
AATTTCTTTCTGTGTCTTACCCTCTCGCTTGAGGGTGTCAATGATGGCCTTCTGGACAGCAGTCAGGTCGGCAGTCTTACCCATGATTGTGGTTTTGAGTAATGAACCAGGCTGGGAGTTTTCAAAAGCTTCAGGAATCTTTTGCAGGTGTTTAGAGTTAGTTGATTCAGATGATTAGGTTAATAGCTCGTTTAGAGAACCTTTTCATGATATGCTAATTTTTTGAGATTTATGCAAATTTTGGGTTTTCATGAGCTGTATGCCAAAATCATCAGTATTAAAACAATAAAAGACCTGAAATATTTCAGTTGGTGTGCAATGAATCGAAAATATATGAAAGTTAAATTTTTATCATTACATTATGGAAAATAATTAACTTTATCACAATATGCTAATTTTTTGAGAAGGACCTGTATATATATATATATATATACATATATATATATGTATATGTGTGTGTGTATGTAAATATATTATATATATTATATATATAGTGTGTGATATATATATATATTTATTTATTTATTTTTTTTAATATAATTTTTTTATTAGGGATGCACCGATACAATTTAAATAAATTATTTTTCTGGTACTCGCCGATACCGATGCCTATACATTTATTAATTTCTCTTTTTTTTTGGTGATGTTGCAGTTTTCCAATTGTTCTTTATTATTACTCCAATGAAAAAAGTGTGAAATTTTTGTTCTTTAAGTTTGACAAGCACATAAAAATTATTAGTGTCCAATAACCTTAAAAGGGCATAATTACCAATATATATATAATTGTTGTTATATAAAAAGAAAATTTACAAACAATACAACAAATACTATAGAGATACAAATTAAACTTGTTTTCAGATACAGTAGGTTTATTTACCATGTATACATTTATTTAACATCTTTTGTGGTTTTATTAACATTAATGACAAATATAATACCGAATTCATGGATACTGACACATATCCTATTTTCACCCAAATGTCGACTTAAGCCATAACCGATTGTATTTACATGAGATACTTCACACGATGGACATTTTGACAACTATGTGTGCATTTGACCATTCAGGCGCGAGGAGAACTGATCGCGCGCTGTCTGAGAGAACTGGGATCGCGCGCAAGATCCATTCAGCGCGATTCCGCCTTCACTAATCGATAACGAATCCGCTTGTTAAGTCGTGACGTAAGGAACGCCGTTTCTGGGTCCAAGCCTCGACTCGTTTCACTTGAGAATGGCATCTCCACGGCCGTTTATGAGCGCTATTTATTCATATTAAACAATTAACATTTTAAAGTTAAACATTTAAAATACTACAGTCTACACAACAGTCTCCGTGCTCACAGCGTGACATACATTAATATTTTAACGATTTATAAAAGATGAATCACTGTCTGGCCATCTGGGATTTTGGTATGGAGATAAAGGTTATGATTATAATTTTTTGGAAGTATTACACCACATCGTGTGTGTATATTAGCACCATTTGTTGTTTTCTTGTGGTATGAGACACAGCGTTTGGACCAGAAAGCGCTGGAGCGTGACGTCAGACTTAACCTAATTGTGATTGAAAGCTTGCAGTTCGCAACGCAATGTGTGGGTTGTCATCAGTGGCGCCTGCAGCCGTACGCACGGTGCGTACCATGAGAGGGCGCTAAATAATGCCGTTTTAATTTTTTTACATAATTTTTATATTGATTATTAAAATATATCTGCGCACACTTATGACCTCCAGGAATGTGGTTGGGAACCACTGCTCTAAATGTTTCGGAAAAAGTTTCAAAGCATCAAGAGTGTCGAAAACAGTGCCATCTTGTGGCAGGTAAAATTTACAGCAGCCATAAACCTGAGTGCGCAGCTCCGTTGTTTTATCCATAAGCACAAACAAAAAAAGCCTGACAACGCTAAATGTGTTTAGTTTTCTGATAATATAATTCACATATTAAGGTGTGGCAATACATTAAGTGTAACAAATTTTTTTTTATTGTAATACTACTAATAATACCTACTGAGTTGTTAGAGTCAAGTAAATTGTGCTGTTATTTTATTGTTTTTATACGGTTTATATGACAGAACATAAGATGGTGTAATATAGGCAACAGGCTTATATATTTAAAATGTTTGTAATTGGACTTGAACTTCCATAGGCTATAGTATACCTATAGAGTAGGCTAGTTTTTCGTTAATCACGTTTCTCTAAAAACAATACGCACATTTCGGGACAAAGCAGCTCAGTTATAACGTAAACAAAAGAAAACAAACAAACAAAAAAATCATGAAGCATCTATTAGTTACGTGCATCATCAGTCGATCATTAGATAGTTTCCACCAACGCAATAATTGGTTTAAATCGCATTTTGCGTAGCCTATAGCCAAAAACACGCGTTCTGTGCGTACCCCTGAGATAAAATCCTGCAGGCGCCCCTGGTTGTCATTAATATTGAAGTATTTCCACACCCCTGAGGCTGACATTGTTTCTGCTGCTGCCGCCGATGTCTCTGTGCACGGAAAATTGTATCGGTATTGAGGTATCGGGGGTATTTTTACAAGTACACAAGCTTGATATCGGGCCCGATACCGATATCGGTGCATCTCTAATATATATTTACATTATATATTATATTATATACACACACACACACATATATATATATATCTTGGAAGCAAGTAGTTTAACTTTTTGTTAAGTTTACAATTACTAGAGAGAATTAGGTAATTCACACCTGCTTAATTTCTCTCAAAAAAAGGGTTATGGTTAGCACTTTGTCTATTGAGCTTTGCAATTAGCAACTGAAGCTTGGGATGTTTAGAAGAAACAAGTATAGGAAAGTAATTCTACACACAAGAACGTTTTAAGACAAATCTTCAAAAATGCTTAATAAAACACCTCAAAATATCTTTGTGTAGTAACCGTGGTATAAGAAAAAAAAAATTTACTCTAGACCATTGAATTACTGAAAAATAATGCTCACCAGAAGTGCATTACCACCACAGTGTTCATTATTTTTTAAAACATTCAGTGGCCTGTAGTCAATTATTTCTTACGTCAATAACTTAACTTAGATCGGGCCACTATTAATGACATACAAATGAATAACAGTATGAAGAAAGTTAGTTTAAAAATAAAGAACATTCAGCTAAACAAGCATATACATTAAGGCTAACCTTGGTTGAAAGGATCCTGTATGTACCCTGTTGTGTGACAACAGGATGCAGAAGATGGACCTTTAGGCTGTAATTTTCTCCTGATGGAAGCTTTATCACAGCTGTCAGCTATGACTCAGAAAAGAGAACAGACTCATTAGATTTTAATTTTGGTAAATAGAACTCAGGCTAGTTTTATATGTCATTATTTTTTGGTACAGAACTAGCATAAGGGCACGGGAGTAGCAGACTGAATGGAATGGCACAAGGTAACCGTCACAGCTACAATAAAGGATTACATTTATGTAACTGGCCCTACTGTTACTGATGGAGTATTTTATCCATCTTATAGAAAACAATTGTAGAATTAGTTCGCTTACTATAAAAGCAAGAAGTGTTTTGAGGCCTCTTGGCCTATGTAACTGTAAGGGTCAGACAAGTTTACTTGGCCACTGAGCATATTTTGTTGGTAATTTTCCACCAGACAACAGGTGGCTGTGAAATGAACAAGACCATTATTAAGGGTGTCACGTGAAGGCTTCTTGCCTCTGGGGAATATTGACTGTTTTGATAAAATGTTTCATTTGGCCAATAGGAAAAGGGTTGACCAATTGCCAGAAGGCCATGAGAGATTAAGGTAAAAGATGTACAGTAGTTGGCAGTCGGCCACCCTTACTAAGAAAATTGTTTATTACATAAGCAACACCTGCAATTATATTAGTGAAATTACTATGGCAGAAAGGTCGGGATTACATGGGAAGGAGGTGTGGGAGGAGAGCCCCCGTAGATGATATCATGGAAAATAACTGTAGGGGTGGATCTCGCACTTTAAGAGATAAGAAAAATGTATAAAAACTGTGCCCCGGCTAAGAGAGCCTCAGATGCGGAGCTGGCATCTCACTTTGTTGCCGGACAATAAAGTTAAATACTTTTGAGACCTGGAACTTCGACTCTGTGAGTTTTTCTTCGAGACCAGAACTGAAGGGACAAAGAGACATCGAATCTGCCACGACATAATTGGCGAGCCCTAAGCAAGGAGCCAGGAAGAGGTTGGGGTGGAACTGCGGTGGGCGTGCTGGCATGAGGCTTCACAAAACAAAGGTGCTATACAAATAAGGTAAGCAATTTTGCTTATATTTGTTTTGTGTGGCCCCTTGTGAGCTAATGCCTGCGTGGTGGCTGCCTAAGACTTCACCAAAACGAACCAAATTTAAAGTACAATTAATAGAATTTAAAATAGTCGATTGAAATAATGGATTAAAATGAAAAGAAAAGTAACTTCCAGGTCCCAGGGGTAGCACATGCGTGTGTCTAAGTGTTGTTTGTCTTTATACGCAAGAAGTGCGTTTTTTGTCAGCCTGTGTGGGGCTTAAAGGGTTAGTTCACCCAAAAATGAAAATTATGTCATTAATGACTCACCCTCATGTCGTTCCAAACCCGTAAGACCTCCGTTCATCTTCGGAACACAGTTTAAGATTTAGTCCGAGAACTTTCTGTCCCTCCATTGAAAATGTATGTACGGTATACTGTCCATGTCCAGAAAAGTAATACAAACATCATCAAAGTAGTCCATGTGACATCAGTGGGTTAGTTAGAATTTTTTACGGCGGTTGGCATCCAGCTTATTGGTGGATTACCGTCCCCTTGACGCGTGACGCGATTAGGACATCCGCGACATGCACACCTACGCACCATTTTAAAAAATATAGCAATACCAAAATACAAACAATGTAGAATAGCTTGAATACAGCGTGCGTCTCCCTCAGACTGTAAAGGAAGCTCGGGCGCACTAGATAACACGTCATCAGCGTCACTGTCCGGAGCAGAAGGGGGCAGTAATGCACCAATAAGCTGGATGCCAACCGCCGTAAAACAGGAAAGAAGAAGAAGAAGCAGCGTCATTGTGGAGTGAAAGCGGATATATATAACAGACCCGGAAGAGAAGACAATGCTGAATAAAGTCGTAGTTTTTGTTATTTTGGGACCAAAATGTATTTTAGATGCTTCAAAAAATTTTAACTAACCCACTGATGTCACATGGACTACTTTGATGATGTTTGTATTACTTTTCTGGACATGGACAGTATACCGTACATACATTTTCAATGGAGGGACAGAAAGTTCTCGGACTAAATCTAAAATATCTTAAACTGTGTTCCGAAGATGAACGGAGGAGGTCTTACGGGTTTAGAATGACATAAGGGTGAGTCATTAATGACAATTTTCATTTTTGGGTGAACTAACCCTTTAAATGTCTGCCTGTGTGGGGCATAAATCAGCCTGTGTGGGGCTTACATAAAATTGCCTGTGTGGGGCATAAAATATTTATTTATACGCAAGAAGTGCAATTTTTTGTCTGCCTGAGTGGGGCACATAAATGTTATATGTCTGTATGTGAAATACGTCTGTCTGTATGGGTGAAAAGCGCTGAAGTGTGTGATCACGCTTGTCTGTGTGGTAGCCAGAGCAGACGGGAAGACCCAGCGTTGAGCGGGGGCTCCGAGCTGGCTGCCAGATAGACAAGAGCTGTTAGTTTTTAAATAAAGAAGGCTTTGAAAAGAGTGCGATCTGAGAAAAAAAAAAGGTGACTGAGGTGTATAATATTGTGTATAATGCAGAATTAGGTAGAAAGTAAAATAGAATTGCTTGGTTTGTTTCTAACTTTTTTTATTGCTTGATGTAAAGTTGATAAAAGCATATGAGAAGTGTTGTTCGGAAGCATATATGAATATTCCTGCAGGTTTTGTGAAATGGAAAAACAAGATTGTTAATGGACACTTACATTTTTTATCACATTTATGATTTTGAATTTTAAAGAATTTTATAAGAATTGATGAAAGAACTAAAAACATTCCCAGAAATTGTTTTTTGATTAATTTGGAAACTTTCCAGACTAAGCGCTGTGATCCAGATAGGGAAACACAGCCCTTAATAAGTCAAAACAAGTAAGGAAAAGTTAAGAGAAAACTCTGTTTTTCAATTTTTTGCAAAAACTGGTGTATAGTCATTTTTAATGTGTGCTGCGTGAGTGAAAACCCATGTGTATGATTGTTTTAAGAGTGTGTGATTGAGCCTGCATTGTAAAAACTAGAGAGTAAAGATAAGGGAGGGGCTGCCTCTGTTAGAGGGAGGAGAAAACGTACTCTGTTACTAACAAAACCTCGGTTCCCTGAGATACGGAACGAGTACTGCGTATGGAGACCTTCCCCTCATACGCAGTACGAGTGAAGTATCGAAAGGGAACGTACTCGGTTATTAACGTAACCTCGGTTCCCTGAGATACGGAACGAGTACTGCGTATGGGGGGAAGGTCCCCATACGCAGTACGAGTGAAGTATCGAAAGGGAACTAGAGTGAAGCTAAAGGCGGGGGCTGCCTCTGACAGAGGGAGGAGAAAACTTGAGAGTGCAGTAAAGGCGGGGCTGCAAGAAGAGAGAAGTGTGTGTGTGTGTGTGTGTGTGTGTAGAGGGAGGAAGACAGAGAGAGAAAGTTCACCCTTTCTGGTTGTGGCCATTTTATAAACCGGAAAGTGGGGAACAAATTCCAGCATAGACTTTGAACAACATTTTGATTAGTGAACAACATTATTCCCACCAGTGGACCTGAAATAGAGGAACTGCCTGTTTAAAATACTTAAGAAAGACTAATCAAATATCAAAAAATTGTTTGATCATCGTGTTGGTAACTAGTTAAGAATAGACGCAAGCTGGGATTAGAGAGGCATATAGCCTACTAAAAAAGTGTGAAACAGTCATAATTTAGATTATAATAGCATCAACACCTGTAGAGATGCCAAGGTCTTGACATCAATTACACAGAGATACTATAGGATAGCCTCCAGAAAATAGGGAAAAAGGAAAAAATTCTTAAATACATAAGGCAAGCAGAGGAAACGTGGATATGTGCAGAGAAACTGAATCTAAAAATTTAAAATCTAATTAAAATTAGGGAGACAGGTCAAAGGGAGATATGATGACGAAAAGGAAACAGAAAGATCGCCTCCCCATGAACCACCTTATGGCCCTTCGGAGAAACAGATGTCTGACATAACAGGAAGAGTAGAAGAAAGAGGTAGGGCTGTACGATATTGAAGAAAAAAAAAAAATGCAATATGAGATACGATATTGATTTAAGGGTCAAAGGCGAAAAAGGGTTTTCAAGCATCAAAACAATAAGTTTGAATTGTTGTCGTTTTAAATACATCAGAATGAGTCCTGTTTAATTCATAGTTAGAACATAATGCAAACCATAGAGGGTTAGTTTGTTTTTCTTCTGAGCAAAAATTATTAATTAGTTTTTACCATTTACAGAAGACACACTAAAATTGTCAGTGTAGCAATCTTGTCAGGGATATTTAAAACAAAAAATCTATTTATGCCATATTAAAGACCAATTACTTTTACCCCAAATGCTAATTACTTGTAATTTACATTTTAAACTTTGCCACTATCCTAGGTTTTGCCCATTTATCAGCAAGAATGTTTTACTCATTTAAAATGCAATAAAATTTAGTATGCTCGATTATTCCTTTATATATTTTGATACGTACAGCTTAGAGTATGTTGTTTCAATTTTTACATAAATATAAGTGTTACACTGAATGACAATGGAACATTATTTCATCCACATTTTGACATTTTATTGTTCCAAAACTTATTTGAAACCTTAAAAGTAGACATTTCACTTGTTTTTAAAGCTGCAGTCCGCGATTTTTCCTCTTTGTCGCCATCTCTTGTTTGAAACCTGCAATTGCAGTCATATGCTGAACAGTTATCTGTACGTGCGTTGTGATTCGGCACAGCTCGTCAGAGCGGATGAATCTAATGTTTGCTGTCAGTCACCGCACCGGTGACATAAATTGCGCTGCTAATGATTGATTAAATTTCTATTGATTTGGACTAAATGTCTTTGACCCTTAAAGGCACAGTATGTAGTATTTTTGTCGCTAGAGGTCGCCTATTCAAAGAGATCTGTGGAACTTTTATTATTCCGCAGTCGCTGCTTCCGCTTCTTCCGGTCAAGCGTATGAGGTAACAGAGCTGTTTATCATATTAAATGTATTTGAGTTGCTGCAGAGCGTTCACTTGTTGCACACTGCAGTAAGCTAGATCAATATTAGAATATCATTGAAAACTAATATGACATAACCTACTATGCTCATATGAATACTCAGCAAGACAGGTATTAAGACTTAGATTGTGGAGGGCCATGAGGGAGAACTGGAGTTGGCATTGCGCACTGTCCAAGAGGCGGCTTTTCTGTGCATACTTTTCGGGGGGTGTCAGATGACGCGAGTACCGCAATGGGTTGTTTTCTGAGGTTTATTGCGTTTAATAACTATTTTAATGTCAAGCTAATCACATATAAGTAACAGTCATGTGCCCAGTTTATTCCCTGCTATATGCATTTGCCTAAAACTTTGACCTTTTACTACTTTTTGAAGTAGCCTATTAAAATCATTCAGATATCACAAGCTGAAATGTAGGGTAAAGAAGAGAGAGAGATAAGCACATCAAGTTACTGGAGGAAGCCATGGGGGAGTCAAGAAAAGAGACACCAAGGCTGTACAAATTAAAAAAATAATAATTAAAAGTAATTAAAGTCTGTCCGATATAATGGAGTTAGAGTGAGACATAGGAAGGGCTGATAAATGGATAAAGAAAGGGAAGTAAGCCCTGAGAAAAGAGCTGGATGGATTTGGATTTCAGATTTGGAAAATGGATTTCAGAGAAAGCAACAGACAGACAAAGGTTAAAATACAACGCAAGACCACCAAAGAATTAAGTAAATGATTGTGAGCTAATGTATACTTGTTAGGAGATTTAGGGAAAAGATGTAGAGAAAAGCTTTTCGGTTGGCCTGGTTGAGTTTCGGTGAGTTGAGTTTTGCCAATTGTGGCAGCGGTCTCTTGTCAGAGGTGGTATGTTGAGCGGACGGAAATGTTTGGTTTGCCAGGCCGTGTTGTCGGTCTGGTTGGATGTTTTGAACAGTGGTGAAAATTTTCATCTTTCTTGCTGTCCAAAAGGTGAAAAATGTCAGTCTTTTGTGTTTTAGACTTGTTTAGCCAACACTGATTTTTCACTTCGGCTTGATGGATTGACTGTGGACAGTTGGAGGTGTTCGGTGAGTGTTTTACATTTTTGATTTTGGATGAGGACCTTGAGCTGTGACAATACAGGAATGGACCCAGAACTTGAAAAAGAAGAGGTTAAATGACACAAAAGAGGCAGAAGGTCCTGTTAATTCCATAATATAGCAATAGGCCCACAAGGGGCAGGAATGCAGGTTCTAAAAGTTAAGTTTTGAATTCCAAATTCAATTCTATATGATACTTTGTATGTAGAGGATGCCACTTAAAATATTTAGGTACAATGATGAAACGAGCATTAAAAAAGGTAAATTAGAAGCCATTGATANNNNAAAAAAAAAAAAGTAATTAGAAGCCATAGACAAACCTCTCAAAAACTGTATTCAAAAACAGCTGAAGTATTAAGAGAAATGGAAAAACAAGTACATATGTAGGATTGAAGAAAAAAGCTAAACTAGTTAGAATTAAAAGTAGGCCAATTGAACAATTACCAAGAAAACTCCAACAAAAATGGATAAGAAATAACCCAGAAAGAAAATAATATTGCATAAACGTTAGTTGACCGGTCCATAGGGAATTAAATTAATAAGCAGGCCTGCTAACAGGGATTGATCCAGAGGATTGCACAAACGGGTGGCCACCAAAAACATTGGAGTTTTCGCCTTAGTATAAGTGGTTTGTGCAGTTCCCTGAGGAAATCCAAATAACTGACAGAAAAGATTATAGAAATATCTGATAAAAGAAAATAGAGATATAGATGTGGGTTTTATAACTATTACATTTACATTAACATTTAGTAATTTAGCAGACGCTTTTATCCAAACCATCTTACAAATGAGAACAGTAGAATCAAATCAAACTCAACATGAGAACAACAGTATGTAAGTGCTGTGTGAAGTCACAGTTATGTCAGTAAAGTGCTTTTTTTATTTTATTTTTTTATATATAAAATACACAAATAGATGGAAGAAGAATAGAAATCAAAGTAAGTGCTACTATTACTGGGTCAAGTGCTGACGAAAAAGATATGTCTTTTGCATTTTTTTGAAAATGGCTAGAGACTCAGCTGCTCGGATAGAGCGCGGCAGGTCATTCCACCAGCCAGGAACAGACCCGGAGAAGGTCCGTGAGAGAGATTTTTTTTTTCCCCCTTTGTGATGGCACCACAAGGCGCCGTTCACTTGCAGAACGCAAGTTTCTGGAGGGCATGTAAGTCTGAAGTAGTGAGTTAAGGTATAGCGGTGCAGAGCCAGCGGTCGTTCTGTAGGCAAACATCAGAGCCTTGAATTGGATGCGAGCAGCTACTGGCAGCCAATGCAGAGTGATGAAGAGAGGAGTGACGTGCGCTCTCTTCGGTTCGTTGAAGACCAGTCTTGCTGCAGCATTCTGGATCAGTTGTAGAGGCTTGATAGTGCATGCTGCAAGGCCAGCCAAGAGAGCATTACAGTAGTCCAGTCTGGATAGAACAAGAGCTTGGACAAGAATTTGTGTGGAATGCTCCGATAGGAAGGGTCTAATCTTCCTGATGTTGTACAAGGCAAATCTGCAGGACCGGGCTGTTGTTGCAACGTGATCTGTGAAGCTTAAACAATCATCCATCACCACTCCAAGGTTCCTGGCTGTCCTGGACGGAGTAATGGTTGACGACCCAAGTTGAATTGAAAGGTTATGATGAAGTGTTGGGTTGGCACCGACCACAAGCAGTTCCGTTTTTGCAAGGTTGAGTTGAAGGTGGTGGTCCTTCATCCAGGCAGAAATGGCTGTCAGGCAGGCTGCGATGCGACCAGCAACCGTCGGATCATCTGGTTGGAATGAGAGGTAGAGTTGTGTGTCATCAGCGTAACAGTGATAGGAGAAACCATGATCTTGAATGACAGATCCTAGTGATGACATGTAGATGGAGAAGAGAAGTGGTCCAAGCACAGAGCCCTGAGGTACCCCAGTAGCAAGATGATGTGACTTGGACACCTCACCACTCCATGATACCCTGAAGGACCTACCTGAGAGGTAAGACTCAAACCACTGGAGTGCGGTTCCCGAGATGCCCTTCGACATGAGTGTTGACAGGAGAATCTGGTGGTTAACTGTGTCAAAAGCAGCAGACAGATCCAGCAAGATGAGTACTGATGATTTTGAAGTTGCTTGTGCCAGTCTCAGGGCTTCAGTGACAGAGCAGGGCAGTCTCAGTTGAGTGGCCACTCTTGAAACCAGACTGGTGGTCGTCAAAGAGGTTGTACTGCGTGAGATAAGTAGACAGTTGGTTGAATACAACTCTCTCAAGTGTCTTAGCAATGAAGGGAAGAAGGGATACTGGCCTGTAGTTTTCTAGAAGTGCTGGATTCAGAGTTGGTTTTTTAAGCAGTGGGGTAACCCTAGCCTGCTTAAAAGCTGTGGGAAATGTTCCAGTTTGAAGGGAAGAATTGATAATGTGAGTGAGTGCAGGTAGAATTGAGGAGGAGATGGCCTGAAGAAGATGAGTGGGGATAGGGTCTAGCGGACAGGTAGTAGGGTGATTGGAGAGGATGAGTTTTGAAACATCTGCCTCAGATAGCATGGAGAAGGAGGGGAGGGTTTGTGTGTTTTCCGTTAAGATGTTATTGTCAGTGTGTGGTGTGGAGAATTGGCCGCTGATGGTTGTTATTTTATGTGTGAAGAATGTGGCAAAGTCATCGGTTGTAAGAGCTGATGTGGAAGGGAGGGGAGGAGGGCAAAGAAGAGATGAGAAGGTTTTGAAAAGTGTGCGGGAGTCAGTTGAATTGTTAATTTTAGTGTGATAGTACGAGGTTTTAGCATTGGAGACATCAGTAGAGAAAGAAGAGAGGAGTGACTGATATGAGCTAAGGTCAGTGGGATCTTTAGATTTGCACCACTTCCCCTCTGCAGCCCTGAGTCTAGACCGATGCTCACGGAGAGCATCAGAGAGCCAGGGGGCAGAGGGGGTGGCGCGGGCTGGTCTGGTTAAAAGGGGGCAGAAGTCATCTAAGCAAGATGTTAGAGTGGTGCAAAGAGTGTCAGTACTGAGACTGACATGTCATATGTAGACACCTGAAATTTGTATCTTGTTATCCCTGGGAGACCATTTAAAATTTGATCCATTGCAGATTTTTGCATTGTGAATAAGCAAGATTGAGTGACCAAGCTAAACAAACATTTTTAACAGACATGTTATACAGATTTTACAACAATGAGACTCGTTGGTTTAACCCTAAAAGGTTTTAGAGAATAGGTATCAATATAACAAGTGATTAAAATACTATGGTATACATGTGACTGAAAATAAGACTACTCAGAAGACTGAAATGCTGCTATTTTCTGCATTCTGCAAAGAAGAAAAATGCTTGCCGTTTTCTGCAAAAAAGAACTTGCTTTATTAAAATAGCATGGGGAAACTGCTGTTATCAACCAGATGAGACTTTGTAGAATTTATAAAGGATAAATTGGATTAATGCGGTTCTCTGAGTGTTCAATCTCCAGATGACCCCAGATGACTTCTGGGACGGCTGCTTTGACATACTAACAACTGCAACTGGACTGTGCAACAAGCGAGATCAAAAAGAATCACAAGGACATGGCTGCAGAGAGGAGAAGAGGCATTGGTTGATGGGCCTTCACTCCCCCTGAAAGAGGAAGTTGAAAACTTCTGAGGGGCTGATATGGACAAAGACAGAGTCAACGCGGTAATGACTGAGAAAACATGCTGTTATCATGCAAATGGTCTCCTCCGCAGCTTGATCAAAAGTCAGACTGAGGAGAGGCAGAGAGACAACAGCATCCAGAGTCAAACCAATGTCACACCATGACACCAGGCCCTTGAATGCCATCACAGACTGACTGAACAAAATCATCGGATGAGGAGGGAAACCCTCAAACAGCAGCCCGACTAATTCAACTGATCCCTGAACTGAGCAGAAGGACTTTCCTAAGGCGGCACAGGTGATACATTTCCAATTATCACTAGAGACCGCGTCAAATTTTATTAATGGGCCAAATTAATTATATTTTGATTTTTCTCTGGTCTAACAGCAGTTCTCTGCGTTCTGTTAAGCTAACACTCTATATCTGCTTTCTTTCAATAGACATCAGTCCAGCCGTAAGCATAAAAAATCAGAAGGAAAGAAAACAGGAAGGGAGGTTGAGTGTTTGCTTGACTCAATTAATTAAAACTGGGACTGGACTTAGCTTACACTGCGTTCCAAATTATTATGCAAGTGACATATCAGTAAGATTTTAGTACAATAAACATTCAGATTTTAGTTTTTCTAAGAAAATGTTTGTTTATTTATTCATCCATGTCTTTTTAGATAACTGGTATCAGTCTCAGACAAAATAATTTGCCAGATCTATGGAAACCCTACTTAGAGGCTGTTCCACATTATTAAGCAAGTCACAGTTCTCATGCAATATAAGAGGAAGAAAGATCTTTCTGAAGATGAAAAGCCTGAAATGGTGCAATGTTGAGCAAAAGGCATTAAAACAACTAATATTGTGTGAAACTGAATGGAGATTATCAAATTATCATAACATTTGTGAGTGATTTAGAGCACAGCAGAACTCGGTCAGATAAAGTCTTATTAATGAAAGTTCCTGTTCAAAAACTTAATTGTATTAAAAGGGCAGCTATAAAAAAGCCAGTGTTGAGCAGCAAACAGGTATTTGAAGCTGCTGGTGTCTCTGGAGTCTCAAGAAGCTCTCTCAATGCAGGCTGACAGTTGTGCGTAAAGATGCATTTTAGTTACCATTAACCAAAGCTCACAAAGAGAAACATTTACAGTAGGTTTACAAATGCATAAAGACTCATTTTTAAATGGATTTATTCACTGACTAATGCCATACTACAATGGATGGTCTAAATGGATGGATTTCTGGATGGATGGATTTCTGGATGGCCATCACGTTTCAACAAGACTGTGACGTCAGCAAGGAGCTGGCAGGTGATGATTTGGGCTGGAATATTGGGAAGTGAGATGGAAGTTCCCTTTAGGGTCTCTGAGGGTATTAAAATGACGTTTGCAAGACATGTTGACTTCATAACTGGCCATTTTCAGCTATGCTATAAAAAGGAGGATAGTGCCTTCTGAAATACAATGCACTATGCACTATCCCATGCTGCAAAAAAACACCACAGCAATAAAACTGTTTGAAAATGTGTTTTTACACACACTGTAAATGTTTCTCTTTGTGAGGTTTGGTTTGAAGTGGCTGAAATGCATCTTTACGCACAACTGTCAGCCAGCATGGAGAAGATCTCAAGACTCCAGAGACACCAGCAGCTTCAAATACCTGTTTGCTGCTCAACACTGGCTTTTTTATAGCTGCCCTTTTAATACAATTAATTTTTTTGACAGGAACTTTCAATAATAAGCCTTTATCTGACCGAGTTCTGCTGTGCTCTAAATCACTCACAAATCTAATGATAATTTGATATCATTCAGTTTTACACAATATTAGTTTTTTTTTTCATTCTTTTTGCACAACATTGCACCATTTTCATGCTTTTCATCTTCAGAAAGATCTTTCTTCCTCTCATATTGCATGAGAACTGTGACTTGCTTAATAATGTGGAACAATCTCTAAGTAGGGTTTCCATAGACCTGGAAAATTATTTTGTCTGAGATTGATACCAGTTATCTAAAAAGACAGGGATAAATAAACAAACAAACATTTTACATTTACATTACATTTACGCATTTGGCAGACGCTTTTATCCAAAGCGACTTACATTGCATTATACTATACATTTGTATCTGAGTATGTGCAATCCCTGGGATCGAACCCATGACCTTGGCATTGCTAGTGCCATGCTCTAACCACTGAGCTACAGGAAAGCTTTTCTTAGAAAAACTAAAATCTGAATGTTCATTGTACTGAAATCTTACTGATATGTCACTTGCATAATAATTTGGAACGCAGTGTAGTGAGGGGATATTGAATTAACTAACTAAGGGCAAATGCATAATTAGATCATTGATGAAGTTGTCCAATGTAGAGAAACATTTTAGACTTGCCTTTTAAGACAGAGCTGATGAGCCTGTATGATACTGAGCTTTCTACCTGGGGAAAGGGGACATAATGTACTTTAAAAAATGTGGACGATAAAGCTGCTGGTCACTCCATCTTTGTTCATAGTTCATTTATGAGCTAGATCTAAAGTAGTAATTCCAAAATTACAAATTTATGATATCACAAAGGCTGTCATTACCAGGGATTGCATGATGATAATACTGTATTGTTGGTCATGAATAAAAAAAAAATGGTGATATATATAAAGTCAATTCAAATGAAAAGCACTAAGCTTATGACAAACAGGAAAAAAGGCTTATGACAAAAGATTAAATTAATAGATGAATGACAAATTAGCTTTGAGAAACTGAAATTGGTTCCTTCACACTGCGATATGTCCAAGACATAGCAGATCATTTGATTTATTAGATAATTGGAACATTTGGGGTTTATGACTGGTGTTTAACACAACTACATGGTAACTAATACCGATCAGCTGTATTATTGGAAACATTTAGACACTGTCAAATGGGGAATGCCACATGGCCTATGTTCAGTAGATCATGTCATTAGAATTTTGCTACTAATTTGGAATTGGTGGTATTCAAACCTTGATATTTAGGATGGTAAATTGCATATAAAATTAAATAAATATTGATGAGTCAATTAGGAGGCATACTCTATAACGATATAAGACGACAAAAGATTACACCAGCAACTCTTAGGATGCGCATGGTTTTTAACCATTGCGCAAGGGGGGAAGTGAAAATCAAAGTCACTGACAGATGATTTGATGATTTTTTTGATAAATTATAGTTTTTTTTTATTTTTTAACATTTGTGGCCAAAAAAAATTCAGAAAAGGTGTGTAAATGGATTTGAATGGTCAACCAAGGAGAATACCAAATTAATTTAAGGATGGAGATGAAGTAAAATCAGAATTTGAGTATATTTGTGTGTATAATTTATGAAAAAAAAATATATATAAATTACATTTATTGTGATCAACAGAAGCTCATTAACCACACTGAAGAACACTGAACAGTTGGAGACCCACAAGCAAAATGACATGGCAAATCAGACAAACATTAAATTGGTTATTCGCAGAAGAAAGGAGGTGTTTGTAAAGTATATGAAGTTAACTGTTGTACTTATGTTCCAAATAATACAGCTCCTGATGGATCATTCAACAAGGCAATGAAGAAACTGAATAATACGAGAAGAAATCACTGAAAATGAAGGAGATAAGCATATTGGGAACTAGTTTGATCAAATATTTGAATTACGGGGTAAATGATTTACTAAAGTGAGAATAATAATGGCAGTGGCTATTGCTATTTTTGTTGTTGTTCTGTTGTATTGTGCCTTTTCTCAGATCAATGATGGCCAATGCAGCTGCCAAGCAGATGATCAATGTATCTGTAAGATGAACTGGAATCAATATCGGATGCACCAACACTGGAGTGTAACCAATTGGTCCAGGGCTGGATGAACTGGATGAATTTCTGTAAGACCAACTACATAAAAATAAAAAAGGCACCCCTTCCATCTCTTTATCACAAAAATTTGATCATGTTTTTGATGAGAAAGGGAGTTAGCCACATCATATCTTTTCTTTAGGGAAAAAACTCAGTAAGACATTCAGAACATGGGTAGAGTAGGCAGTTAGTAAGTGGGTGTTTTGTTTATTATTTTGGCATAAAACCCCCCTTCCTGTTTTTATTTTCGTTTTTATTATTATTATTTTATTATTATTATTATTATTTTCAAGTTATTATACTTATACTACATGAATGAGAGAGGACGACTGAGGGTCTGAAGCAGGTCATTATCCGTGTTACGAGGTAATGCAACCAGATTTAAAGGGAAATGAAAAGAATGTTTTCTTAAATTTAATTTATTACTATATTCATTCATTTACTCATTTTGAAGTTGTAATGTG
Source organism: Anabarilius grahami (assembly GCA_003731715.1). NCBI lineage: Eukaryota > Metazoa > Chordata > Actinopteri > Cypriniformes > Xenocyprididae > Anabarilius > Anabarilius grahami. Next base: position 1,620,596 of record RJVU01049346.1, read on the forward strand.
TACTTATTAATCTACTGAAAAGTCCAACGGAACTCAAAAGAAGAGAGGATCGACGAGCAGATCAGTGCTTGGCAGCTTGGGCAGACTCTACTGGTGGTTTAAAAACCCGCTGTCAGCCCCAACACCAGATAGCACTCCAGGCCACCGGAAGTGCCTGAGAGTTCCTCTGACACCATGGGAGAACCAGTGCACCAAAATTAATATCTTTAAATAATGTTATATTAACCACAATGAGTTTAAATCACGGATATATTCTACATAACCATGACAACCATGGGCAAGGCCAAGACATTCCACGCACATGCTTTAACACAAATTGTTTATTTATTTTTGATTTTGTTACATTTATATTTATGCATTTGGCAGACGCTTTTATCCAAAGCGACTTACATTGCATTATACTATACATTTGTATCTGAGTAGGCTATGTGCAATCCCTGGGATCGAACCCATGACCTTGGCATTGCTAGTGCCATGCTCTAACCACTGAGCTACAGGAAAGACTGACCCTTTGTTGCCTGTTGACCCCCTAGAGTGTTTAGTTAGGGAGGCAGAGCCTTTTACACTTCCCTAGTAAAAATTGTGGGCAGTGATGTTTGACTCTGACCTCTTCTGGAGTGCAGTCACATGAGGCAGCCATTTGGTAGTGAAAAGGAGGACCACTATTGGTCCCGAGACAGAAGATGAGAGGGCTGACTGGAAGTGGGAATTAAGAGATTCCCAGAGGGGGGATATGATGGAGTATTTTATCCATCTTATAGAAAACAATTGTAGAATTAGTTTGCTTACTATAAAAGCAAGAAGTGTTTTGAGGCCTCTTGGCCTATGTAACTGTAAGGGTCAGACAAGTTTACTTGGCAACTGAGCATATTTTGTTGGTAATTTTCCACCAGACAACAGGTGGCTGTGAAATGAACAAGACCATTATTAAGGGTGTCACGTGAAGGCTTCTTGCCTCTGGGGAATATTGACTGTTTTGATACAATGTTTCATTTGGCCAATGGGAAAAGGGTTGACCATCAATTGGCAAAAGATGTACAGTAGTTGGCAGTCGGCCACCCTTACTAAGAAAATTGTTTATTACATAAGCAACACCTGCAATTATATTAGTGAAATGACTATGGCAGAAAGGTCGAGGAGTACATGGGAAGGAGGTGTGGGAGGAGAGCCCCCGTAGATGATATCATGGAAAATAACTGTAGGGGTGGATCTCACACTTTAAGAGATAAGAAAAATGTATAAAAACTGTGCCCCGGCTAAGAGAGCCTCAGATGCGGAGCTGGCATCTCACTTTGTTGCCTGACAATAAAGTTAAAAATACTTCTGAGACCTGGAACTTCGACTTTTTCTTCGAGACCAGAACTGAAGGGACAAAGAGACATCGATTCTGCCATGATAATACCACTCTAAGCAGGATTCACACAAGCATTAACTAACATACATCAACCTGCAGTCTCTAGCACGCTAGAGCGCGCCTCTAGTGCACCAGGGGAGTGAGGTTTATCTCCACAGCTCTTACCAGCTGTTAGATTCATCCTCCTAAACTCCCATCTGGGTCATGGCTTTTACAACCCTCACAACTTTACTAATCTTAATACAATGATAGCTTTGACTTAATCAAGGTTTACATATACTGAGTTCTGTCATGAAACTCTAGATGAAGCAGGCTGATGGGCCCTTAATGCTTGACGATATTTACATCACTAACTACATGCCACAAGCTGATTGGTTCATGTCGCATGTGCAGCCAATGAGCTTGTTTTTCAACATTTAAATAACTGGTCAGCATTCACTATAGCAGTTTGCTGCACGCTTCCAGAGTTCCCCTGAAATCCTCCACCTTCCCTAGCTTCACCTGTATAGATCTGCTATGGGTAATTTTATATGCCATTTGTCCTGAAGCAGTATGTCTTACATGCTCACAGCAGCGTATCGGTGTATGTTATTGGCAGTAGCAAGTTCCTGTACTCACTCTGCAGCAGCAGCAATCTACAACAGCAGCAATAATCAACAGCAGCAACAATCAACAGCAGGAGCGTAGCCAAAAACATTAACATTGTCATATCCATTACCATGCTAAAAATTCAGAGAGTTATCATAATAGAAATATATTTATCATTACTGTACATGGTCAAATAGAGGTAATCACTTAAGCTTGCCTCAGAGAGGCTAGGCTCTCCTTCAGAAGATTTAAAATCTTTAAGTATAGCAAGTATCCACAATATTCATACATCTTAAGACAAGATGCTAATTTTATCCTTCACACTCTCGATGGTTTGAAGGTGAAAATGTATTGAAAGCGTAATTTATTTTAATATTTTCAAAATTGATGTAATGCATATTTTTGAGTCAGGAACAAAGTGTTTAAAGTTTCAATCATTAAATAACATTTCAAAGTGTTTAAATTATTATTATAATTTTTTTTTTTTTGTGAAATCGTGAAGTAACCCTTACAGTGTCTACAGTGCCTAACATATTCTGTGGTTGTGTACTTTATTCATATTAATTTATAATTATTGCATTCTATTGGCCAGTTATGTAGTATCTTTAGCATCCGATTTTACTTATAAAGAAAAATAATCATACAACTATACCAGTAAATGCATTCAATACATTGATTACTCCCAATCTAGTATTCAGCCATTTGTTCACTTTGAGCTATTATTTGTTATTTTAAATAAAGAATTTACATGGTTGCACCACCTGATGAACATCAGTTGTGCCACCTGAAAACATTATTAATGGCAGGGAATATGCTGGAAACTGTATTTACTAAATTGTGAGCACGATTTACTAATTCATTCATGTGCACGCTTTAGCCTACCATTTTTTTCCTGCATGTCATGAAAGAGGCTCTGTATCACACAATGATGTCACTATGCATTTCTTTTCTAACAACTCAGTGTCATGTTATATCAATAAAACATTCAAATAAAGTTATTTGTGTTAATGCATATTGCTGATTATTGCAAGTTAATGGTGTTTGTGGTCACAGTTTCATTCGCTGATTCTTCATGTTGGATACGACTGACCAATACTGAGTATTCTACATCTTAGATAAGTTTCCTAAAAGTTTAGCACTTACAGCACACATTATAGACATTGATGCACAAACACGGATATGTTCTACATGTCTAAAGGATACAGAAAGAATATAAAACTCTTATAAAATCTTTGATCTAACTTAAAATATAAACTGCATGTACAATAAACCATAGTAAAATTCAGGTTTTTCCCCATGTTTTAATAAAAATGTAGGACTATTTAATAAAACTAGTCATAAGTACATTTACAGTGTGTTTTGTTTGTTATAAAACATTTAAAAAAAAAAAGTACATTGTGCATCAGGCTCATTTAAGTCCTCTGTGATACGTGTATAGGGTCAACAACTCGCTTGTCAGAACCCTCAGCAAACTTCCGCTTATGTGGTTCTTTTTGAGTCGGAGCTGACTTTCAACCCCGTCTTACTCTGACTGCCTACAACAAGTATCATTAAGTTGAACTGTGGCCTAAATATTCATATAATGCATTTTTAAATGTAAAAAAAAATAAGTTAGTCAGACAGGTTGTTTTCCTAAACGCAAACCTTCCCTAAAATCAGGACAAATGTCAATTCCCATGTATAGTGTCTTGTTTAAGCACCTTTTGTTTTTGCTGAACTGAACACCTAAATATTGCAATAAATCAAGTTCAACACAACAGTCTCTTAAAAGTCTACAAACACTCAAGTTCAGTTAAGCTCAAGTTCTCAAAAAGGGCATAAGTAAACCATTATCCTTCAAAAAGTTCTCTTCAGTATAATGGATAAATAATATATTGTTAAAGTAAAATGAAATAGTCAAAGCCTACTTGCACTGGCCATGCTGGTTTCGGCTGAAGCCATGTCCTCATCTCATATGTGACCCTGGACCACAAAACCAGTCATAAGTCGCACGGGTATATTTGTAGCAATAGCCAACAATACATAGTATGGGTCAAAATTATCCATTTTTCTTTTATGCCGAAAACCATTAGGATATTAAGTAAAGATTATGTTCCATGAAGATATTTTGTAAATTTCCTACCGTATATTATATATTATAGTTATAGTTATTTTATATATGTATATATATATAAAATAACTTTTGTGAGTGGATTGCTAAGGACTTCATTTGGATAACTTTAAATGCCATTTTGATTTTTTTGCACCCTCAGATTCCAGATTTTCAAATTGTTGTATCTCGGCCAAATATTGTCCTATCCTAACAAACCATACATCAATGGAAAGTTTATATATTCTTTCATATGATGTATAAATCACAATTTCAAAAAATGTACCCTTATGAAACACCTTCCATTCAGCAACTACCCGCTAATGCACTCACATTTGCGTATATCATTGACAAGTTTGGGTGAACAAGGGCAAAAAGTACAGTATTTAGTTCCTTCTATGCCCTGTTGATGGCGATATAAATGACTCCAACAAATATACTGGAGTAAAGAGTTCATATACAGGTGCATCTCAAATTAGAATGTCGTGGAAAAGATCAATTATTTCAGTAATTCAACTAAAATTGTGGAATTCAATGCACACAGACTGAAGTACTTGAAAGGATTAGTTCACTTTCAAATTAAATTTTTCTGATAATTTACTCACCCCCATGTCATCCAAGATGTTCATGTCTTTCTTTCTTCAGTCGAAAAGTTAAGGTTTTTGATGAAAACATTCCAAGATTTTTCTCCTTATAGTGAACTTCAATGGAGCCCAAACGGTTGAAGGTCAAAATTACAGTTTCAGTGCAGCTTCAAAGCGTTCTACACTATCCCAGACGAGGAATAGGGTCTTATCTAGAGAAACCATCGCCCATTTTCTAAAAAAAAAAAAATATACATTTTAACAATAAAGGTCAAAGTTTGAACTAATTATTATATACTTGCACTAGCATATTGTATATGACAATTTAGTTCAAACTTTGACCTGTGGAGGGCAGTAACACACTTAGCAGTGTCTACACTGCTGGAATTCAAATAGAGAAGAAGAAGAGAAGGTTAAAACTTGTAAAATTCTTATTTTTTTAGAAAATGAGCGAAGGTTTCTCTAGATAAGATCCTTATTTCTCGTCTGGGATCGCTGTAAACTGTCATTTTGACCTTCAACCGTTTGGGCTCCATTGAAGTCCACTATATGGAGAAAAATCCCAGAATGTTTTCATCAAAAACCTTAACCTTTTCGACTGAAGAAAGAAAGACATGAACATCTTGGGTAAATTATCAGGAAATTATTATTTGAAAGTGAACTAATCCTTTAAGTCTTTGGTTCTTTTAATTGTGATGATTTTAGCTCACATTTAACAAAAACCCACCAATTCACTCTCTCAATACATTAAAATACTTCATAAGATCAATAAAAAAAAGAAGGATTTCATTTTCATTTTTTTTTTCAGGATTGTTCATTTCTATGCACTCAATACTTGGTTGGGCCTCCTTTTGCATGAATTACTGCATCAATCGGGCGTGGCATGGAGGCAATCAGCCTGTAGCACTGCTCAGGTGTAATGGAAGCCCAGGTTGCTTTGATAGCGGCCTTCAGGTCATCTGCATTGTTGGGTCTGGTGTCTCTCATCTTCCTCTTGACAATACCCCATAGATTCTCTATGGGTTTCAGGTCAGGCGAGTTTGCTGGCCAATCAAGCACAGTAACACCATGGTCATTGAACCAAATTTTGGTACCTTTGGCAGTGTGGGCAAGTGCCAAATCCTGCTGAAAATGAAATCAGCATCTCCATAAAGCTTGTCAGCAGAAGGAAGAATAAAGTGCTTTAAAATTTCCTGGTAGATGGCTGTGTTGACTGTGGACTTCAGAAAACACAGTGGACCAACACCAGCAGACGACATGGCAGCCCAAATCATCACTGACTGAGGAAACTTCACACTGGACTTCAAGCAACACGGTTTCTGTGCCTCTCCACTCTTCCTCCAGACTCTGGGACCATGATTTCCAAATGAAATGCAAATTTTACTTTCAACTGAAAAGTGGACTTTGGACCACTGAGCAGTCCAGATCTTTTTCTCCTTAGCCCAGGTAAGATGCTTCTGACGTTGTCTTTGGTTCATAAGTGGCTTGGTACGTGGAATGTGACAGTTGTAGCCCATTTCCTGAAGACATCTGTGTGCGGTGGCTCTTGATGCACTGACTCCAGCTTCAGTCAACTCCTTTTGAAGCTCTCCTAAGCTCTTAAATCGGCTTCGCCTGACAATCTTCTCAAGCCTGCGGTCATTCCTTTCACTTGTACACCTTTTCCTACCACACTTTTTCCTTCCAGTCAACTTTCCATGAATATGCTTTGGCACAGCACTCTGCGAACAGCCAGCTCTTTCAGCAATGACCCTCTGTGGCTTACCCTCATTGTAGAGGGTCTTGATGATCGTCTCCTGGACAACTGTCAAGTCAGCAGACTTCCCCATGACTGCTGTTGGGATTATTGACCTAAACCCAGTATTTATACCCTGAGAATGGTAATTTAATAGAATTTGAAATTAAATATTCTAATAATTTGATTTTGATGAGCAGCAAGCTGTAATCATCAAAATGAAAAAAAAAAAGTCTGGAAATATTTTACTTTATGTCTAATAGGTCTAGAATATATTTAAATTTTACTTTTTTAATTAAAATACAGAAAAAAAAAACTTTTTCATGACATTCTAATTTATTGAGATGCACCTGTACTTATTCAAAAATGTTGTCAATTAGAGAGTAAAAGTTGTTATTATCTTTGAAACTAAAACCAAAAATATACTTAAGTAAATTACATTTACTCAAATACAGTCTCAAATATAATCTTTACATCACTGGTTAAGACATAAACTGACAAAAATCAAATTTAAGGGGCATATGACTATTTTAAAATCCAATGAGAGAGGGCTGGTAGAGTGTACGAGACAGAGTGAGTTTGAACCAGAGATGCGGTTTGTAGCTTTCGCATTCCTGCTTTTAATATTTATTTCACACGGGTTTTATAGTTTTAATTTTTTATTAATCATTACTTGATTAAAAACATTTAAATATATAGAGAATATTATATACCTTAATTTTTGCAATTAAATGAAATATGGATACGGTAACTGTTAAAGGATTAGTTCACTTTCAAATTAAAATTTCCTGATAATTTACTCACACCATTCGCACAAGCTCACCAAAATTTGACAAAAGAAGTTTGGAAAAACGTTGCCTGGTCTGATGGGTATCAATTTCTGCTGCAATATTCAGATGGTAGGGTTAGAATTTGGCATAAACAACATGAAAACATCGATCCATCCTGCCTTGTATCAACGGTTCAGGCGTTGGGGGATATTTTCTTTGCACACTTTGGGCGCTTTACCAATTGAGCATTGTTTAAACGCTACAGCCCACTTAAGTATGGTTACTAACATGACCATTTCTTAACACTCTGAGGTCTAAAGGTCACGCCGGCGATACCACCACGGTTTTTTTCTTACCAGTGTGAAAGAGACTCAAAATACTCCGTCGATGTTGCACATACAATTAAGAGTTATACACCATTTTAATCTGTGGAATATCTTCTTTTATTTGTGTACACAGAGTAAAAACAAAATGTTGTGCTTTTTGTAAAATAAAGAAAACAAACATGATGCGTGATCTCTCGTCTCCCTCTGAAGGAAGTCCAATCTGATAGTTCTCAGAAAATGAACTGTAACTTAGTGAATACTAATCACAAAAAAATTACACTTATGTCAAAAGAAACATTGAGATGTCAGGTTTTAAATCATGTAAGTCAAATCGAAAACAAAAATTTTCTGTTTATGTAATCTGTATGAAAAGAGAGCCATGTCAGAAGTCTGTGATTCAGCTCATTATCCACTAATTCGGCCACGCCCACAGAGCCAGCGCTATTCAGACACAAATTCAGTCAATACATGCATACATCGTTTCAATCGTGTATTTATTGTCTTCAAACGTGTTTTGAATAGCCATATTTAGCGATCTCTGGCCTCTGTTAGTTCCTTGATTGTCACATGATATGCCTCTTCTTTTACTGAGGCATTTGTGGACAAAAGGGGCAGAGCGCCCTCCAGCTGCAAGTATGAATTGAAAACAGTACAACACAGTATCCAGCGCTCACAGTGATGACAATAAATACTGAATAAATATTACTCCTCTGTATAGAAAATTGATATAAACATATGAGAATCCATCAATATTTCTCCAAATGTGCATGCTTTTAAGCATATTATGGTCAATGTAAGATTTTAAGAGTCAAAATGTGAAGCTTGAGTCTTAGATCTTTTTAATGATGTATAGTTTGTCAACTGCACATTAACATTTAGGCTATATAACAAATGTAGTAGCCTATATGAAATGCCATAGAGGCAGGAATGTTCAGACGCTTTGCCACACAGAAATACATTATAATTTAAAGTATATTAAAATAGAAAACCATTATTTGGTTAGAGACTTTTTTTTAAAATAAGTGTGTCCAATCTTTTGACTGGTACTGTAATCTAACATAGGGCTATACAAAATTTTCTTCACATCATGTGCGATAATACGTGCATGCATGAGATCACAAAAATCATGGTTTTTTTTGTCCATAGTGGACATTAATCCTGTTATCAGCATGATCACAGAGGGTTTTTTCACAGCCTACCAGTCTGAAAGAGCTCATTAATATGCAAGTCATTTCAGGTCATTATTATGCGATTCTTTTGTCTTCTCAGGTGTAAATGACCCATTATTCATGATGACTCACGCCTCCACGCATACTGTGTTTTTTTGACAAAAAGTGTCTTACAAAAACTAAATCAATATATTGTTATAAATGAATGAGTAGGCAATATAATTTTTACTTCATTCTGAAGCAAAAACTCTATAGTTTACAACCTCCAATACCCAGAAGTCTTGTGAACACATATTTAATATATATTTTTAGGCCTTATTTCAGTGACTTCAGTTTTTAGTTTTTTCAATAACCACGCATAAACGTTATTCCTTCAAAAACACAAACATGTACATACATGTTCCTCACATATTATTGTAGCCTAGTTTGTGCTGAATACAGTGTAATGACACTTGTGTCATTTATATGTTTATGAACAACTGAAAAAAGCACAAATGTCAGGGCATGTCAAAACTTCTCCAGGGCCCCAAAAATCCTCAGACCCCAGAGGGTTAATGACTATGATTACATGTGCACCAATAATGTGATTATTTCTAATAATCAGAGTAAGGACTTAATCGCAGTATGATGTTTACATGACACGAGCAGAACTCTTCACTCCAGTTTACATGCTATTTTCATTATTTTGATTATTGGCCAATAAGTATGGTTATACCACACTAAGTATACAGTATGCATGCTAGCCTAAGCTGCCGTTGCGTTCTTTGCACCATCTGGATGAAGATACGGAGGAGAGACTGTGCAGCGAGATGTGTTGATAGAGTTTAGTTCTACCACTTGAAGAGAAAATTTTAAAAAAAAAATGTCACAGAGTTCATTCATGAAGTTGTGTGAACAATACACGGCATCAGTGTAGAACTAAGCACATGCAATGCTCACTTGGCCAGAGAGGTAATAATGTGATTAAGGTGTGTTTATTGCAATTAAAATCGGCGTGCGCCACATAGTTTAATGTGAATATGGTTAATACGATTATGAGCTTAAATCCAATTAGTTTGATCGAAGTATTGCGTTGACATGAGGTAAAGTTTAATCCCAATATTGCTAAAATCCTATTATAAATCGCATTATGAGGGTGCATGTAAACACACTCATTGGCCACAGTGTACCCATCTTCTGATGGCTACTACCAGCAGGATAACACGCCGTCACAAAGCTCAAATCATCTCAAACTGGTTTCTTGAACATGACAATGAGTTCACTATACTCAAATGGCCTCAGTCAACAGATCTTAATTGTAACGAAGTAGCGGTCCGTACAGTTATTAATCAATTTATGGGTGGAATATGAATATAATAATTCATAAAGTTATGAATTATTATGCACATACCGACCCAAGGGGAAATTAAACATATATGGTTAATTAATTACAACGAATTATAATCAATTATGTATATGATTAGTTCTTGTTTAATAATTATTTAGGAAAACTATGTTTGTCCAGCAAATGAGTTGTTCCTAGAATATTATAAATGGATTTATTCTGTGGCCACACGAATAAATTCCTATTACAGCATCAAAGCATAAAGCGATCGAAAACGTTAAAGTGACTTGGTTTTCGGTTGAAAAAACAAGCAGAACAATCGAGCATGAATAATGTTGTTTAATATATGCAAACTACGACTACAGAGGTTATACGTCTAAATACATAATATAAAAATATACAAAAGGGAACGTAGAGACAGGAAAGGAAGGAAAGAGAGAAAGCAATAGCAAAATCTAACAGTCCAAGAAAGCCAGCACAGAAAGCAGATTCATTATCTAGGTAAGAAACGGTTACTTGCATTGGAGTTGCGTGTCGAGTTTCAGTTTAGCGCTGGTGCAGTTCGTTGGCTTCTTCCGTTCCGCGGGAAAGTTTGAACTGAGGACTTGAGAGTTAGTTTCGCTGGAAGAGGAGCGCGATGGAAGCGCGTGGTCCAGAGACATCCGGGAGGGACGTGCACGAGGTAGACGAGAGACAATCGGGAGAACACACGAGAATTTGTGTGTCGTTGTTTTTATGGAAAACCAAACCAACACACCTCCTGAATTGTAACGGCCAATAGATGCGCAGCACTATTTGGCGGGCAAAACTCCTTTGTTTGGTCTCCTCGCTGAATTTGCATACTGCTGGCTATCAGATCGGATTCCAAGATGGAGTATTTCCGTCACCATATCATTACACACATAGAAAAATTCATATGTCAGCTATGTGACATACTTCAGTGAGTAGCTCGAGTCCGGAGCTTTACGGAGAGATCAAACTTGATAGATCAGAAAGGCATATAAAAGAAGTTATGGTTTACAGACAAATTTCCATCATTAAAACTAATAACTCAACTACAGTTATTTGCTAAGTCTAAACATTAGGAAACGTGCACACACTCGAGATACAACTCAGGTACACTTTGGCATAGTCATATTTGTATGTAATGTCCTTATGCGTGTGTGTGGGGGGTGTGTGTGTGTGTGTGTGCGCGTGTCTGTGTGTGTGCGCGTGTGGGACATCGGAGTGCCATGTGCCACATGGCCTATGGTAATGCGATCCGAATCGATCATGATCGTTTGAAGTCGCACGGGAGATGATCGGGGATCTATCACAAAGTCGTAAAACCTGTCCAGGAGGTCTGTAAATGTCCGCCAGATCGGCGCCAAGCTTTGATTTGTAATTCAAAGTTCAGTGGGTTAAAGCTTAACCACAGTTTATGGTGCGCCCGCTAAATTCTGATCAATTGCAGACGCTACATAATAGAATAGAGCACCTTTGTGATGTGGTGGAATGAGAGATTTGCATCATGGATGTGCAGCCAATAAATCAGCAGCAACTGCGTGATGTTATTATGTCAATATGGACCAAAATCTCTGAGGAATGTTTCCAGCACCTTGTTGAATGTATTCCACAAAGAATTAAGGAAGATCTGAAGAATTAAAGAAGTTCCAACCCATTACTAGCATGGTGTACCTTATAAAGTGGCCGGTGAGTAAGCCACTTTAAACAAAGAGGAGACAATTTGGTGGAGAGGAATAAGATGGATGTAATAACTGATGATTAATGGATAATTGATGTCATTTTCTTGCTCTCATTCCATTAATTTGGAATGTGTACTTGTATGCTACTGTGCTGAAAACATCAAGTGTCGTTGAGCGTGTAATGCCCATTTGTCTTCAGTGAGTTCCTGAAAGCCAACTGGCTTCTTACTTAATTGAAGTTTAAATGTTTTATTCATATAAATTTTATTTGTTGGCATCTTTTCAACATTTAGAACTTTAAAGTAGACTCATCTCTGTCAGTGCTATTAACATGATGAATACATTAGTGACATGAAGAAAAGCATGAACATTACCTCTCTCTCACCAAAGCAGACAGTTACATCCTCCTTCTTGGCATTTTTTACCATGATGATCACTGCAACATGAGACTCTGTCTGGTACCAGTCATGTCTGAAGTAGAGTAGGTACTCAAATGTGACATGATTTTTGCGTATCTTAATGTATTGAATCATTATTTGTGTAACAACTAAAAGATGAAAAGCGGGTGTAAAATAAAACAGTGAGAATCATCACCACTTACTTGACAGAAAGGGTTGTAGTTTGCTGTTGTTTAAAACAGTCAATTGTTTGTGCAATCCAGTGGAAACCAAGGAGAAAAAGACAAACACATCACCAAACACAACTTCTCATCTCTCATGTTTCTAAGGACTCCATTTAATGAAATACAACAAACAAATATAAAATGATAAAAACCAAGCAAGGAAAAGGCAGTTATAGCAAATTATTCTTTAATAAGAGCTCACTTAAATATAGGGAAAGACAAAAAACACGCTTACCAAATCTGAAGTATTGTCTAGAACGTTTGCTGAAAATTCAGAGAACAAGAGGGTATACGTTGAAGCAAAAAACACACACAAAAAACCACTTCATATTGACTAATGTAGAAAATGCATGTGACACATGGATGGAAAGGCCTGGTGAAGTTATACATACTCGCCATTTTGTTCTCACAGTGCTGGATCCATGTTTGAAATCCTTCAACAGAGCCTTTGTAAGACAAATACATATCAAAATGCAGTATTTTACATGCAAAACGAATGAAGATCACTGTGAAATGGCTTATCTTTCAACTACAATTCAACAATATCTGATTAAAGGCATCAATAAACTCAGTGTCATGGAGTCTATAAATGGACACAGCAATCTTACCTTTCACATTTAATGCACTTCTACATGTTGTAAAACCTCTCATGAATTTAAATGAAATGAATAGATTTGTTCCAATTACACTTCAACTGCAATATTTCTATTTAGACCTGGTATCTTTTTTCCACAGAATCGTACACAAATTTTTCAGTTTAAGGCGACATCACACTAGATGATTTTACAGCCAATTTCCAGTCAAAAGCCTTGTTTAGATAATCACCACAGATACAAAAGGATCTGCGGTGATCGGTCTCTTGTCCAAAGTCTGTCCTCGCAGAACACCCCCCTCTCCGAAAGGTGAAAAAATGAGTCCAAAATAAAGTTTGTTTTAGGAGTTAGAAGCAGCTTGCCAAAGCAAACTTTACAGAAAATGTCTGTTGCTTATCTTGTTATAGGGAGGATGGCGCACAGCACATATTTACATAGAATAATTTGTGCTAAATATTTAGATATAAATAGAAAATATATCGCCCAACCATACCACCTAGTCTTACCCATAATCACAATAGAATAATTTTGAATCATATAATGCTACTTCACCTTTAAACTGTATACGTAAGCACAGACATGAACTCATTGACACTCACAATCAAGCTCTTTTCCAGCTGTGAGGGCCTGAAGAGCATCAGTGAAGTTATGTAGATGATACTCTGCAATTCTTCAAAAAGAACAACACAGGCATTAGACACATTAGGCCTGTTATTTTTAGTTATTTGGAATGGCATGCAGAAAACATCCTGACCGATATCACACACACCTCTCTTCAAAATCAGTTTTAAAATTAGATATTCATGTTTGCACTAGGGGTTGAAACACTTCAGATTTTTTTAATTCGACATTTATGTGATGAAAGTTGAGTCAACATCGATTATTCGCTGATGACGTCATTAATGAAGGAAGGCTATTGCTCCTACAAAACAGCTTATTTTTGTTGAGTTCTTTTGTCTTTGGGTCATTGTATTTCTCACAGATTTTTGCTCGTTATAAATCAGGTATACATAAAGTAGCACAGTAAAGATTATATTTACAGTTGCATGAAAAATTATGGGAACCACTTGCAGAATCTGTGAAAATGTGAATCATTTTAACAAAGTAAGAGATCATACAACATGCATGTTATTTTTTTATTTAGTACTGTCCTGAGTAAGATATTTTACATAAAAGATGTTTACATATAGTACATATAAAATGCTAAATTTATTAAAATAATCCTGTTCAAAAATTTGGGAACCATTGGTTCTTAATACTGTGTATGGTTACCTGGACTGACTGTTTTTTTGTTTTGTGATGGTTGTTCACGAGTCCCTTGTATGTTCTGCAAACCGACCGTCTGCTAGCTGCCTCACGTTACAGAAGTCAGATAATTCCCAACACATAGAAACTCTCGCACCTAGATATTATCACATAGAGACTGTGTCTGTACCCCGAATTAGTAAAAACAAAAAACTTCCAAACCCATTTAAATGGCAAAAATGTAATGGATGTTCAACAAATAAAAAATAGAGATAATAATGATAAACAAATGATAAAGCTTGGGTTGTTAAATATTAGATCACTTTCTTTAAAAGCACTTATTGTGAACGATATTATCACAGACAATAATCTAGATGTGCTGTGTTTGACAGACACTGGCTAAAACCGGACAATTACATTACTTTAAATGAGTCTAGCCCTCAAGGTTATGATTATCAACACAATCCTCGACAGAAAGGCAAAGGGGGAGGTGTTGCTGTAATTTATAGTAATATTTACAGTATCAGCCAGAAGTCTTTCAAATATAATTCCTTCGAAGTGATGGTGCTTTACGTAACATTATGTAAGTTGACATTTGTGCTGGCTACTGTATACAGGCCACCAGGACACCATACAGACTTTATCAAAGAAATTGCCGATTTTCTATCAGAATTAGTACTAGCTGCAGATAAAGTCCTTGTTGTTGGTGATTTTAATATCCATGTAGATAATAAAAAAGACTCATTGGGATTGGCATTTACAGACATTCTAAACTCTATTGGTGTTAGACAACACGTGTCAGGACCCACTCATTGTCGTAATCATACTTTAGATCTAATATTGTCACATGGAATCGATATTGATGCCGTTGAAATTCTGCAGCAGAGTGACGACATCTCAGATCATTATCTAGTCTCGTGTATACTACATTTAGTTAAAGCGGCTAAACTGCCTCCCTGCCATAAATATGGTAGAACCATCACTTCTACCACTAAAGATCGCTTTATAAATAATCTTCCTGATCAGTTTCATCGCCTTAGCATACCAGACAGCTTAGAAGACCTCGATGTTGCAACAGAAACTATTGCCTCTGTCTTTTCCAGCACATTAGACTCAGTTGCTCCTTTGCGTTTAAAAAAGATTAAGGAAATTAATCCAACGCCATGGTACAATGAGCACACTCGGGCCCTAAAAACAGCAGCTAGAAAAATGGAGCGCAGCTGGAAGAAAACAAAACTAGAAGTATTTCGCATTTCGTAGAGAGAGAATGATTGAGTACAGAAAGGCCTTAAACTGCTAGATCTGCCTATTTTTCAAAACTTTAAGAAAATAAACACAACCCTAGGTATTTATTTGATACAGTGGCTAAATTAACGAGAAATAAAGATCGAACTTCTGATGTTTCCAAAGAGCACAGCAGTAATGACTTTATGAACTTCTTTACTTGCAAAATTGATAATATTAGAGAAAAAATAACCATGCAACCGTCTACTACAGTATTGTGTCAGACAGTGCATTGTAGTGTCCCTGAAGAAAAATTCAATTCATTTACTGCTTTAGGAGAGGAAGAATTGTCTAAACTTGTTAAATCATCAAAATCATCCACATGTATGTTAGACCCTATACCGACTAAGCTATTGAAAGAGATGCTTCCAGAGGTCATAGATCCTCTTCTTGATATTGTTAATTCATCTTTATCACTAGGATACGTACCAAAAACTTTTAAGCTGGCTGTTATTAAACCTCTTATTAAAAAAACCACAACTTGATCCTAGAGAATTAGTCAATTACAGGCCGATTTCAAATCTCACTTTTCTGTCAAAAATACTAGAAAAGGCAGTTTCATCACAACTATGTTCCTTTTTAGAAAGAAATAGTATCTGTGAGGATTTCCAGTCAGGATTTAGACCGTACCATAGTACTGAGACTGCTCTCAGAGTTACTAATGATTCGCTCTTATCATCAGATCGTGGTTGTATCTCTCTATTAGTGTTACTGGATCTTAGTGCTGCATTTGACACTATTGATCACAATACTCTTCTAAATAGAATCGAAAACTATGTTGGCATTAGTGGAATTGCATTGGCATCGTTCAAATCATACTTATCTGACCGTTATCAGTTTGTAGTAGTAAACGATGAGATGTCATATCAATCACAAGTTAAATATGGAGTACCGCAAGGCTCAGTACTAGGACCGTTGCTTTTCACTCTGTACATGCTACCCTTGGGAGATATCATTAGGAAGCATGGCGTTAGTTTTCATTGTTACGCTGATGATACTCAGCTCTATATCTCTTCGCGCCCTGACGAAACTTACCAATTCGCTAAATTAACAATGTATAGCTGATATAAAAAACTGGATGACCAGTAATTTCCTACTACTAAATTCAGAAAAAACTGAGATTCTAATTTTTGGACCAAAAACTTCTTCACGCAATAACCTAGAATACTGTAACACTTGATGGCTGCTCTGTTAAGTCTTCCTCGTCAGCTAGGAACCTGGGTGTGCTCTTTGATACCAATCTTTCATTTGAAGGCCATGTTACTAGCATCTGTAAAACCGCATTCTTCCATCTTAAAAATATATCTAAACTACGACATATGCTCTCAATGAAAAATGCAGAACAGTTAGTTCATGCGTTCATGACCTCAAGGCTAGATTACTGTAACGCTCTACTGGGTGGTTGTTCCTCCCGCTTGATAAATAAACTATAGCTCGTACAAAATGCAGCAGCTAGAGTTCCTGTAGCTCAGTGGTTAGAGCGTGGCACTAACAATGCCAAGGTCATGGGTTCGATCCCAGGGATTGCACATACACAGATACAAATGTATAGTATAATGCAATGTAAGTCGCTTTGGATAAAAGCGTCTGCCAAATGCATAAATGTAAATGTAAATGTACTAGAACTGGGAAGTATGACCATATTAGCCCAGTTCTGTCATCACTGCATTGGCTTCCTGTTAAACATCATATAGATTTTAAAATCTTGCTAATTACTTACAAAGCACTAAATGGTTTAGCTCCCCAGTACCTAAGCGAGCTCTTAATGCATTATAGTCCTTCACGTTTATTGCGATCTCAGAATTCAGGCCAGCTGATAATACCTAGAATATCAAAATCAACCGCAGGCGGTAGATCCTTCTCCTATTTGGCACCTAAACTCTGGAACAATCTTCCTAGCATTGTTCGGGATGCAGACACACTCTGTCAGTTTAAATCTAGACTAAAAACGTATCTCTTTAACCTGGCATACACATAACACATTATCAATTTATATTTTCAAATCCGTTAAAGGATTA
Organism: Anabarilius grahami; assembly: GCA_003731715.1. NCBI lineage: Eukaryota > Metazoa > Chordata > Actinopteri > Cypriniformes > Xenocyprididae > Anabarilius > Anabarilius grahami. The sequence continues at coordinate 1,637,982 of RJVU01049346.1, forward strand.
TTAGGCTGCATAAAATAGGTCAGCCGGAACCGGGAACACTTTCTATAACACCAGATGTACTCGTTACATCAGAAAAAGAATGGCATCTACGCTAATATTAGTCTTTCTGTTTATCCCGAGGTTTACCGTAGTCAACCGGATCCGGGCCGTATTCAGCTGAGACCAAGGACCGGAGCCATGACACGACCACAACGCAGCCCTGAAGTATCAGCAGAGATCGAGTCGACTAGATCATCCATTGTGAAGGCCTCATCGACACGACAGCCAGTAGCACAGTTCCTCAACAAACCGTCCATACCGGCGTGATGAATACGATCCTCAACTGGACATGACCACAACGCAGCCCTGAAGTATCAGCAGAGATCGAGTCAACTAGATCATCCATCGTGAAGGCCTCATCGACACGACAGCCAGTAGCACAGTTCCTCAACAAACCGTCCATACCGGCGTGATGAATACGATCCTCAACTGGATGGAACTGAAATAAACACTTTGATTGTTGCGATCCTATCAGACTTATGATAGCAACCTGATTCGTAACAAAGCACTGTTCCCCCTGACTAAGCCTGGTTTCTCCCAAGGTTTTTTTTTCTCCATTTTAACACCTATTTGCCACCTGTTTGCCACCTGATGGAGTTTGGGTTCCTTGCCGCTGTCGCCTTTGGCTTGCTTAGTTGGGGACACTTGACATTTGACTTGACATTTGATATTCAACAGTATTCTTGACATTTAATCGACAGTGCTTCTGATCTGCCTGCATTGACACTATTCTTTAAGAGCTGCTGTGCAGCCAAAATTATGTACCAGTTATCAATGTAAAGCTGCTTTGACACAATCTACATTGTAAAAAGCGCTATATAAATAAAGGTGACTTGACTTGACTTCTGAGCAGTTAAACTGAGCACTGCTCTTCAGAAAAATCCTCCAGGTCCTGCAAATTCTTCAGTTTTCCAGCATCTTTTGCATATTTGAACCCTTTCCAGCAGTGGCTGTATGATTTTGAGATCCATCTTTTCACACTGAGGACAATTGAGGGACTCAAACACAACTATTAAAAAAGGTTCAAACAATCACTGATGCTCCAGAAGGAAACACAATGCATTAAGACCCAAGGAGTGAAAACTTTTTGAATTTGAAGATCAAGGTAAATTGTACTTTTAAAAAAAACCTTATTTAATAGTTGTGTTTGAGTACCTCAATTGTCCTCAGTGTGAAAAGATGGATCTCAATATCATGCAGTCACTGCTGGAAAGAGTTCAAATATGCAAAAAAAAAAAACTCAAAAACTCAAACTGAAGAATCTGCAGTTGAGGATCATCCAGATAACCACACACAGTAGTAAGAACCAATGGTTCCCAAACTTTTGAATGGGGTTATTTTAATAAATTCAGCAATTTTTTTGTCTCGTGAACTATATGTAAACATATTGTATGTAAAATATCTTACTCAGGACAGTACTAAATAAAAAATAACATTTTGTATGATCTCTCTTATTTTGTTAAAATTATTCACATTTTCACAGATTCTGCAAGTGGTTCCTATACTTTTTCATGCAACTGTATATGAATGCATTAGTGAGCGCAATTGCGTGTGAATTAATTCTACCTGGCAGTGTCTCTCTACTAATAGTGAAGTTTACTTTTCAGGTCCTAATTGTGATAAACCACAGAACAGCATTGATAATAAATTTCTGCGGTACTGAATGATTGCGCGCACGATCTGCAAGCTACTGTCTATATGTGTGTGCATTTCAATGCAGCACACATTAGTTTAGAATGGCAGCGAAACATGGACAACATATACCAACCAAAAACGAAGGCTGAACAGCTTTCACTTGCGTTGCCTTCGCTGCATTCTTAAAGTGGAGCGACAAAGTACCCAACACCTGGGTCCTTGCACGCGCTGGTCTTCCCACCATGTACACGTGGCGCAGAAAATGCAGGATGCACTGACTCGGCCGAGTGCACCGGATGGAACATGGCCATATCCCAAAGGATATCCTGTATGGTGAACTAGCCTCTGGAAAGAGATCTGTTGGCTGTCCCCAGCTGCATTATTAGGATGTCTGCAAGCGTGATATGAAAGCTTTGCACATCAATTCAGAGAACTGGGAAGACGTTGCAGCTGCAAGCAATACTTAAGCAGTTCTTCAGAAACAGCTTAGATTCGGGGAAGAGCAGATCCAGACCTTAGCGGAGGAAAAGAGAGCTAGACATAAAGGTCGCTCCCCCATTGGCCTTGCCAGCCACAGTCAGTGCTGTTCTAAAGGTGTGGACATGACTTCACGACAGGGCGCATCTTCCACTATCGGCAACGACTGAAGGAGGCCATCTACTACAATAAGCTGTTTAAAATGTACATTCTTCCGATCAATTTTGAGCATCCAGATGGTCAAACATCTCTTGTGGAGCGTTCTCGGAGTAGGCAATTATTTGTCATTTTAACTGTTTGGAAATGAAGCGTAATAGTTGACTTCAATTTCTTATTCTGTTGCGCTCTCTATAGACCATGACCAGTGACTAGTCGACGTCAAGCTTAAAGCGTCATGGCAGAGCATTTAAGTCGACTAGTCTGTGCAACCCCTAGTTTGCACTGAACTGCCAAATCTGAAATGGATTGCAAATTAATTTAGTAATTGGATTCTACAGTTCAAATAGTTTATTTGTCTTTTGCTCAGCTTACACTAGGAATACTGGCCATTTAAACGCTTACGACAAAACTTAGTTCACAGAAACAAGGTGCAGGACAAAGACATTCAGTCACATATATACATATACATTATATATATATATATATATAATATATATATTTATATATTAAAGAAANNTAGAGAGAGTCATATATATAATATACAGACAAAGCAATTTAGAGATAGAATATAGTATGAAACATATACTATGTAGCGATAAAAAAATAATAATTGTAAAACAAAGCAAAACTGGTATATTATTGGCTTGATAAAGTGTAGTAGTGTGTATTGCATAGTAACGTGAAGGCGTGCAGAAGGAGATGATTAGTGGCTGTTGAGTAGCCTGAAGGCTTGAAGGTAAAAACTTTTCTTTAATCCAATAGTTTGTCTGAACCTCAGCAATAATGATATTAAATGGGTCATGAATTGCATTTTTCTTTTAACACATTTTCTTATGTATTCATCCCTCTATCTCTATTATGTAATGAAGAGGAGGAAGTACAAAATGAGCTGTTTTGGCATAAAGTAATTTATTTTATTTTGGATATTAAAAGTGTATTTGTTGATGGAAAAGGCAGACAATTTGTAAAGAAAACATTTATTTTTTAGTGAAAAGTTAGACTGAACATGTTCAGTTGCTGTTTCTTGGGTTGTGGAATGTCTGAGCAGTGTAGTTCCAACAAACAAAATGTAATCTGGTGATAGTCGCTACTGGTTGGCCCCTTTTCATGACTTTCAACTTTGTTTAAAAAAAAATAATTGGAAAAAGAACACTAAGATAGATCTGTGCTGCTGCTCTCTTGCTCCACCTCTTATTATAATGGTATTACAAAAGTGAGCATGTTTACATGCTCACATATGTTTACATATGTTTACAATAACCTGTTGTCTAGGGTTTACATGCAAACCAATAACCAAAGACTATAGAATAACAAGACACATCACTCGTATTGTTTTGAATGGGAGAAAGTGCAAGGCGCAATATGGCGGAATAAGTCCCGCCTTCTAAATAAGAGCCAATCGCTGATTGGTAAAGTTATCGAGTCACTGCAGCGGCCGCTAGAAGCTCCGGTTCCTATAGAAATAGTCAGACGCACGCCCTCCGAAATGAGGCGCAAGACGTGCATTTAGGACTGCGCATGAGCTTGATCTAGCCTAAAAAAATATAGTTTTTTTGTCATGATTCAAGCATTTAGAAACAAAATTTAAGAGACAGTTGTCAGATTTCAGTGGTGATTTCAAATAAGAAATTTAATCGAAAGCTTGGCAAGTTTCCCCATTCAAAAAGATAGGAGCGGCACTTGAATGCCCGAGAGGCGTTTCAAAGATGGCCGCCGAGTGAAATGACTTGTCTTAAAGGGACTTTGCAATAACCCGACAACGCAAGTAAATTGTGTTACGTCCTGAAATTGGGAAAAGTTGGAGATAAGAGATGGAGTCCTTTACAGGAGATCTAATGATAAAGTTGGAAAGAGAAGGTATCAGCTTGTAGTGCCTAGCTCTCTGAAGTCGACAGCCTTAAGGGGAACTCATGATGACGTAGGCCATCAAGGCCAGAGTAGAACCCTCCATCTAAAAACAACGTCAGGTCTCGTACAATTAGGCATCGGATGAAACAGCCTCAGACTAAAAGGCATCAAACAAAACGGCCTCAGACTAAAAGGCATCGGATGAAACAGATTTAGACAAAGGCATCAGACTATAAGGCATCAAAAGGCAACTTTCTATTGGCTTTTATCCCATCATAATGCCATCCTTCAGCTGTCTTTTTCTTTCTCCCCTTTTTATATTTAACTTTAACTATTCCCAAATTGATGTAAGGTGTGAGTGAGTGCATGTTAATTATGTAGAATTTATCTATTGATGGTATTCATGTAGGCTATTTATGTAATCCCTTGGCAATGATCTTTATGTTACTGTTATTCGAGCATTAAAAACAAACAAAAAAAAGCAGAGAGAGGGGCCGAAGTTAAGCTATAGGCTACCTGATGTTTTATTCTTACAGCTTTAATTAAATATTACACTGGTTAGGTTCTATACAGAAAAGAACATGGCGATTTTCACATTGGTCTGCAGAAAAACAGCAACGGGCTGAATAGAATAGAATAGAGAATAGAAAGAGCTTTATTGCCAGGTATGTTGTTTACACATACTAGGAATTTGTTTTAGTGACAGAAGCTCCACAGTGCAACAGAGTGACAGCGACAAGACAAGACACATAATAAAAAAAATAAAATAATAATATACAAATTTACAAGATAGACAAAGTTAAAAAAAAAAATAAAATAAAATAAAAATAAAAATATATATGTATAATATAGACAATTGTATGTACAGTTATGTGTGCAAATTTGAAATATAAGTAAGTGTTTTAAGTAAGTAATGTGTAATAGTGTTGTGTCTTCCATGTTTGTCAAGTGTTCATGAGATGGATTGCATGAGGGAAGAAACTGTTCCTGTGTCTGGTCGTTCTGGTGCTCAGGGCTCTGTAGCGTCGACCAGATGGCAACAGTTCA
>RJVU01049346.1:1643989-1671905 GCA_003731715.1 Anabarilius grahami
CAGGCTGGTGAAACGCTGTCTGGGCCTGGTGCCTTTCTTCTCTTGTTCTTTCTGAAGACCTGGCGCACATCATCTTCACTGAACTGAATTGTAGGTGTGGGGGAGAGGGGGGTTGTTGGAGGTGTGAATAATGATGATGATGATGGATGATGATGATGATGATGATGTTGTGTCATTAGAAGAGAACTGTTTCCGAAGTTTATCAGAATAATTCCTCTTTGCCACTCTAATCTCCTTTTCCAGTGTGTATTTGGCCTGTTTGTACAAGACTCTGTCCCCTTTTCTGCGAGCATCTNGAAGTCCACAAACAGGATCCTCACATAAGTCCCTGGTCTGTCCAGATGCTGGAGAACATAATGCATTCTTTGGCCTGACGGAGCTGGCTGAGTTTTGCAGTGAACCAGGGTTTGTCATTGTTGTAAGTGAAATGAGTTTATGTAGGAATGCACAAATCCTCACAGAAGCTGATATATGATGTAACAGTCTCTGTGAGCTCGTCCAGATCGCTGGCAGCAGCTTCAAAAACACTCCAATCAGTCCATTCGAAACAGGATTGTAAAGTCTGCTCTGTTTCGGTGGTCCATCTCTTTACAGTCTTTGCTACAGGTTTAGCTGATTTTAGTTTCTGTCTGTAGGTCGGTATGAGATGAACTAGACAGTGATCAGAGAGCCCCAAAGCTGCCCGTGGGACAGAGTGATATGCATCCCTTATTGCTGTGTAACAGTGATCCAGTGTATTACTGTCTCTGGTGGGACAAGTAACATGCTGTCTGTATTTTGGAAGTTCACGTGAGAGAACGGCTTTATTAAAGTCCCCGAGAATGATTAAAACAGAGTCCGGGTGTTGTTGCTCGCTCTCTGTGATCATATCAGCGAGTATCTGTAAAGCCGAGCTCACGTGCGCTTGCGGAGGAATGTAGACATTCACCAGAATGAACAAGCAAAACTCCCGCGGCAAATAGAACAGCTTGCAGTTAATGAAGAGTGTTTCAAGATCGGGACAGCACATCTTCTTTAACACAGTTACATCTGAACACCACCTTTCGTTGATGTAAAAGCACGTCCCGCCACCGCGTGATTTCCCCGTTGATTCTGCGTCGCGATCTGATCTAAGCAGCTGAAAGCCCGGCAGACTTAACGCGCTGTCCGGAATGGCGTCGTTCAGCCAGGTCTCCGTGAAGCACAGAGCAGCCGAGTTCGAAAAATCCTTATTTGTCCGAGAGAGCAGAAGGAGTTTGTCCGTTTTGTTGGTCAGAGAACGGAGATTCGCCAGATGGGGAGCGCCGTTCTTAATCCGCGCTGTCTGAGCTTCACGAGAGCGCCGTTCTTAATCCGCGCTGTCTGAGCTTCACGAGAGCGCCGGCGCGCTTCCCCCGTCTGCGCGCCCTCCTGAAGCGTCTTAACAGCGCTGCCGCTCCGCCGACTACAACCTTCAACAAAACGTCTGAATAATCGAAATCCGGTAAAAGATTTTGTGGTGTGTACTGCCGAATGTTCAGCAGTTCATCCCTGGTAAAACTGATGGTGTTTGAAAAACAAAAAACAGGAAAAACAGGAAAAACGAACAAAAACAGAACAAACACTGAAGAGCTATGCACTGAGGCTGCCATGCGCGGCGCCATCTTGCAATGAAAACAATCGATTCTCTGACAGTAGGTGGTGCTGGAACAGCAGAAATAAAGCCGTTTCTTTGGTAACCTCTGTACACAAAGCAGCTGTGCTTATAACAACAGTGTCCAATAGCTCTAAATGAAAATTAACCATGGTTTTGCTACACTATAGTTCATGGTATTTTTAGTAAAATTATTATACAAATAGCATAAATCCGACAAAAAAAACAAAAAGCAAAGTTTGTTACTAAACATATCCATGGTTAATTTTCGTAAGTGTTCACGATAGTTTGCAATGCAAGCTTAGTTGCAATGTGTTATTTTGCTAACGTTTTATACATGCAAATAAAACTAGCGAATAATACAAATTTACAAAATAATCTCAGTGGGATGTGTTTTACAATTTAGTGTAACATTTAACAGTTAGAAAACTGTGTGCATGTGATGTCACAAAAAGCTTCTTCAAAAAGCTTACGCTGTATGTCCTATGTCTTCCCTATTCTACTTACGGAAAAAAACTAAACTGGCACCACGTTCGTTCCGTAAGTTGAATAGGGAAGGCGTAGGACATACAGCGTAAGCTTTTTGAAGAATACGGAAAGCGGAAGCACGTGCACAGCGATCATGTGTGTTTATAAAGCATATACAGTTGTATTTTTTCTAAAATGACCGATCGTTTTGCTAGATAAGACCCTTATTCCTCGTCTGGTATCGCTTAAAGCCATTTCAAGCTGCACTGAAACTGTAATTTTGACCTTCAACAGTTTGGAGGCCATTGAAGTCCACTATAAGGAGAAAAATCCTAGAATGTTTTCATCAAAAACATTAATTTCTTTTCAACTGATGAAAGAAAGACATGAACATCTTGGATGACATGGGGGTGAGTAAATTATCAGGAAAATTTTATTTGAAAGTGGACTTATCCTTTAAGGCGTTTACATGCTGGGCGGAATCAGTGTAAGGGGCAAAAATCGATTGGGCTATGCTTAAGCTGTTTATGACTTATGATCTTATGACTTATGATCTTATGACTTATGATCTTATGACTTATGATCTTATGACTTATGATCTTATGATCTTATGATCTTATGACTTATGATCTTATGACTTATGATCTTATGACTTATGATCTTATGACTTTAAGGAAAACGGATAAATGCATTTATATGATCACGTGCATTTTCGGCTTAAGCATAATCAGGTTAAGAACGTACATGTAAACGCACTCAGTATATTTGAAGAGTATTTCAGTATTCTAGAATCCCCAGAATGCACAGCATTTCAATGACTTAATAATGATGCTGGGACATACAAATGCACAGGTTTGTGTTTTATGTGAGAAAACTATATTGTGAACTTACCCTGTTCTTAAGAAGGCAAGCGCAAGACCTGGCTGCAGCTGTTGGGCTTTCTTGGCATCATCAATTGCTTCTAAAAGACAAAAACAAATATATTTCACACTAATTAAACAATCTATCCACAGTCTTAAAGAATTATATGATAAAGTTAATTAAAAAAATCCTTTAACCATAACACACAATCATAAATCAAGGCACTTTGCACAGACAGGGTACAAAACAAAGCCTGAAACTCTATACCACCATTTGAACTCAAACTTAGACCCAAGAGATGGCATACCCAAACTGAAATAGCTCATGAAGCCTCTGGACTACAAGCATCATTGTGGACTTATCTGAAAGAAGACACTTGTCGGTCTGTTGTTATCAATTCAGAATTTATTATTACAATCATACAATTAAATTTAAGACCAATTTCATAGCATCATATTTACAAAGAGAACACATTTCCATCCTTAAAACAAACACATTGTGTGACATATAGAAAAAAAAGAAAAATACAAATATTTAAATATCACATATTTAAAAACCCACCACAGTCGTGTCATCCGCAAACTTAATAAAGAGGTTGGAGTTGTGTGACGGTATGCAGTCGTGGGTCAGCAGAGTGAAGAGGAGGGGGCTCAGCACACATCCTTGGGGGGCCCCAGTGTTCAGTGTGGTGGTGCTGGATGTGTTGCTGCCGACCCGTACTGCCTGAGGTCTTCCAGTCAGAAAGTCCAACAGCCAGTTGCACAGCGAAGTGTTGAGCCCCAGCTCGATCAGTTTGTGAATGAGCTGTTGAGGGATGATTGTGTTGAATGCTGAACTGAAGTCTATGAACAGCATTCTGACGTATGAGTCTTTTTTCTCTAGATATGTGAGTGCTGAGTGGAGGGTAGTTGAGATGGCATCATCGGTCGACCGGTTGGACCGATATGCAAACTGGAATGGGTCCAGGGAGGGCAGACTTGATGTGGTGCATGACTAGCCGTTCAAAGCACTTCATGAGGATGGGAGTAAGTGCAACAGGACGGTAGTCATTGAAGCAGGATGGAGATGGCTTCTTCGGGACTGGAATGATGGTGGTGGTTTTGAAACATGTGGGAACAACAGCCTGACTAAGTGAGATGTTGAAGATGTCTGTGAAGACATCAGTGAGTTCTGCTGCACAGTCTCTCAGTACACACCCAGGAATGTTGTCAGGACCCGGAGCTTTGCGTGCACTGATCCTGCTGAAGGATCTCCTCACGCTGTCCGGAGTCAGCGTCATCACCTGGTCACCGGGAGGGGGTGGAGTCTTCTGTGCAGTGGTGCCGTTTTGTTCCTCAAAGCGAGCGAAGAAGGTGTTCAGCTCATTCAGCAGAGAGATGTTGCTATCACGGGTCCGTGGTGGGGGCTTGTAGTCCGTGATGGTCTGTATCCCCTGCCACAGGCTACGAGTGTCTCTGTTGTCACTGAAACGATGGGCTATCCTCCTGGAGTACTGTCTCTTAGCCTCACTGATGCCGCGGGATAGGTTGGCCCTGGCTGTTCTCAGGCCCACATCTCCAGCTCTGAATGCAGCGTTCCACGTCTCCAGGAATCTGTAGACCTCCCCTGACATCCACGGCTTCTGGTTAGCCCGGACAGTGATGGTTTTTGTGACTGTTACATCAACAAGTGTATTGAGGATGTAGGCAGTGACAGTCTCTGAGTACTCCTGGAGGTCAGTGGTGTTATTGTAAGTGGCAGCCTGCTTAAACATTCCAGTCAGTTGTATCAAAGCAGTCTTGAAGAGCGTCTGACAACCCTTCCGGCCACACCTGAATCTGTTTCTGAACTGGTTTGGCGACTTTAATGAGCAGTCTGTATGCAGGCATTAGCACGACAGTGATGTGGTCTGAGGCACCGAGGTGGGGGAGGGGGAGGGCTTTGTAAGCTCCTCTCTGTGTGGAGTAGACAAAGTCTAAAATGTTTTTACCTCTTGTTGGAAAATGAATGTGTTGGTGTATTTTTGGAAACACACTCTTTAAGTCAGCATGGTTGAAATCCCCAGCTATGATGAGAAAAGCATCAGGGTGTGCTGTCTGCTGCTCACTGATGTGCTGGTGCAGTTCATTTAGTGCCTCACTCCTGTTGCTGTTGTTGTTGTTCGGGGGAATGTAAACCGAAACGAGCAGTATGGCAGTATATTCCCTCGGCAGATAGAACGGCCGGCACTTAATAATCATAAACTCCACCAGGGGTGAGCAGTGTTTGCAGATCACAACAGCATCGCGGCACCACGCATCATTGATGTAAACACAAAGCCCACCACCGCGAGTTTTTCCTCCCGCGACGAGAGCTCTGTCCGCTCGATAGCACGTCAGCTGGTCGAGCTGAATAGCGCAGTCCGGAACGCTGTTGCTAAGCCATGTTTCCGTAAACACAAAAACACAACAGTCTCTTACAGTCCTTTGAGTTGAACGTAGTAAGAGGATGTAGTCGAGTTTATTGTCCAAAGAGCGTACGTTAGCCAGTACGATGGTGGGGATAGATGGCTTGTGTGGGTTAGCCGTTAGCCTAGCCAGGATACCTCCGCGCTTACCCCTCTTCTGCTTCCTCTCACACCGCTTGCGGCGCCTCCGCTGTGGGCGAGATGCAGCAGTGGGGGTCGGTGACGATGTAGGCCTCCGGAGCAGTCCGAGATCTCGCAGCTGTTCCGCGTGCGCGGAGTTTAACTCTAGAAATGCGGTTCTGCCGACATCCAGCAGAAACTCACGACTGTATGCGCGCTTAAAGACAGGTAGACGCGATGACGATTTACAAAAACACTGCGACTCACAAGACAAACACGAAAACACCGTTTTCTGTCGAGACAAAGAGAAGCCGCTGCGTGTGGACGCGCCGCCATTCTTTTGAATTAGACATTTTAATGATCAATCTGTCGATTAACAGTTCTAACAATCGTTAGATTAGTCAACTATTTCTCCAATGAATCAGTAGGCTTTGATTGCTTATTCAGCTTTTGTAATTCGTTAAAATATTGAGTTATATCTATTCTTACTAATAAATAAAACATGGAAATCACTTCAGCTTTTCAAAATGTTTTTTCAAATAACTTCGAGCCAACTAAATAGATTAATCTCTTCCAGATTTTCTGTCCTCAGAAGAAAGTTATCAATAGGCAAACTGCTTTGCTTAAAACTGAAACAGAAAAACAAGAGGCATTTAACCTCATGACATAAAATGCTAAAATATTAAATCTACATAATTATTTTTACTAGTGTACAATTAAAAATGTTTTTTTTCCTTTTCTTTTTTAACACTATACAATACAAGTATGGTAACCCATACTCAGAATTTGTCCTCTGCATTTAACCCATCCAAGTTTGTGCACACACATTAGGAGCAGTAGTGAACACACACTGCAAACCATGGACACACACACATGGAGCCAATAGGGTCTAGCTGCAGACTTGACTTCCACTCTCAGACTTGCACCCTCAATCACCTGCACTTCCTCTGCAAGTGACGTGGCACACTACACAAGAGTGTAGTCACGATCCTGGAATTTCTAACTACAATACCTTAAAGTATCAATATTCAATACTATGGGGAAGAACCGCTGTATATACTGTCATATAGACATTTTTAATATTATTTAAGTTTTGCCCATCCACTGAAAGCCTAGGCAATCAATTTCTTCTGAAGAGATCACTTTATATGATGACAGATATTAATGTAGGCTTTTATTCATATATAAACATAGCTCAATTACCAATACCACTCCCTCACCTAAATGTTTGCTCACTCAATGTATTTGTGTTTTTACAATGGGCAAATTTAGTTGCAATAGCACAAAAGTAGTTAGTTTTTTTTTAAAGACAAGTAACAGTCAGCAATAAAATAACAACAAATAAACAATTGACTAAGCTTAGCACAAATACATCATAATGAAGATACAATGAAATAAACCGCTTAAAGTTTTTCAGGTAGGTCTATAAAATACTATAGAAACTGAATAAAGTAATTAAATGTAAAGTAACACTGGATACTCTTCATTGTAAAAAAGTCAGACCCGAACCTGAAGACTTGAGAGATGAACTAATCTCGTCTGTTTCTGCATTCAGACTATGTGGCTGTGACGGGATGAACGAATGACTCGAACTCGAAAGACTCGAGAGGTGAACTAATCATTTCTGTCTCCGGTTACCGGTAACGTACTGCAATTGCATATGGGGCTGTCAGTCACGACCCAGGTCAGACACTGACGACGGAACTAACGACTCAAACCTGAAGACACGAGAGGTGAACTATTCTTTCTGGGGAACAGACATGATAAATGTGTGACAAAAAAGAAAGAACGACTCAGGAGGTGAGGTGAACTAACAGACTGCATAGCCTGAAGACCCTGCTTTTTAGCAGAGTTTTAGCAGAGTGCTTTTTAGCAGAGTCTTCTTTTATTAAGAGTTGAGATGCAAAAACTTTAAGTCCATCTGACATGTTCTTTTAAATTAGCATTTTTTTTAACCAGGCTCCTATGTTTAGGTCCAGTAATTTCACTTTAATGGCAAAGAAAAGGTTATTAGTCAGTTGTTGAAATGCCTTATTTTGTATAAATAGACAATTATGAAAATATGATTATTTATTTATTGAGGAGGATAGGAAAGAGCAGTCACAGCTAGGGGTATTCGATAAATATCGTCTGTGATATCACCGTAATTTATCGAGACATTATCAAGTTTATACCTCACACGGAAAGAGCGCATGCTTTCACTGCAAGATTTAGTCTATATTTATAACATTTTAATATAGTTAATAAAATGTTACACGAAGAGGGCAGTTTTTATCCAGATATCAGCATGATAACAAATGCGACATTGATTTTATACAAGTTTAATAAACAAGTTAAAATGCATTTTAGACACCATATTGCCTGTTTTTGCTCTATTTTGCCAGCGAAAATAGTTCAAAACATAACCACAGCACTATAATTGCATCTCTGAGCAACACACAGCAGTGTTTCCTTACTGAATAAATCAGCTTTTTGAACAAATCAGATGAATCAATGATTCAATGACTTACGGTGCGTTCCAAACGGGATATATCGCCCTTCCGAAGGGCACTTCGGAGTGAAAATAATCATGGCCGCCATATTAAAGGGTCGTTCCAAACCGAAGTGCTCAAAATTGGCCACTTCAAAGGGCCCTTCGGAATGAAGGATTTCGAAGGGTACAACTGATGGACACTTTGGGCCCCCATGATCCTTTGCACAGGGAAGTTCTTTGACATCACAGAATAGGTACAGGAGGTTAGGAGTTTGATTTTACCAATAAATGTATGCATATAGTAATTTTCTATACTACTGTAATATTTATATGAGTTAGATTTGATACATTATTATGGTCAAAATGACAAAAATAACAAAAAACACTTTACAGCTCCCTTTATCAGTCCATTCAAATGTTTCAAATACATACAATATGGTGCGATAAACCAAACATAAATAAATAAACTAATGTTAAACAAAGGGTGCAGCTTGCACAATCTACTTTTCCTTGATTGTCTCGTTAAGATGACGCAGAAGTGCGTTCCGAAAAAAAAAAAGATTTTTTTAGACCCCTACACCCTTCATCCCTTCGAAGCTCTCACTCCGGAGGGTAACCCTTTGAAGGGATTAGGGCATAGGGATGAGCCCTTCCGAATGGAATGCAGGGTTAGATTATAAGCAGTGCTTCCCACACAAAGACTTTACTTGGGCGGGCCACCCAGGTATATTAACGCCGTCCAAGTATATTTGCAGACACATTTTTGCTTTTTTATCCACCCAAGATAATGAAACCATCCGTGATCGAATAACTACCGGAAAATCTCCCCTCGCCCTATGGGTTTCATACCTGCTCGTTCTGTGTGCGCGAGAACAGTACTGTTTACTCCCGCTGACAGTGACATTCCCATGTGCACTGCAGAGACACGGTGGATACATCACAAAGGTGGCAATGTTGCGCGTTCTACAGGCTTGTGCAACAGCCCTTCAAAGTGAATTCAATGAATAGCGCATGTCAAGCTATTGCTAATGAACTCAAGTTGATGAATTAGGACAATGTCTACTTTATGGCATTTATACAATATGTTTTATAGATGGTTTTAAGAATGCATATTTTAATCTCTCTCATCTGAAGGATCAGCTCGCAATAGTATAAACATTTCAAAATAAGAGTCTCTATATTTCGGGCTTGTTTATAATTAAAAGTCACACGCCAAGTTGTTTTTTTTACTTCTTCTGGGCATTATGGTATTTTGGTTACACAATTAATTGTATTTCATTTGATTTCCATTTAATTTATAGTAAATTATTGTAGTCTCTGGCTGGGATGCTCCCCCACAGGAAGAAAAGCCTAAGAACATTTGACATTTAATATATAGATTTTACTAGTATCAGTAAAATCACACATTATTTGTTGTTTGTCACATGTAGTAGACCATTTTTGTGCAGTGGGTAATAGGATTTTTCACCTGGCTACCACCGCAAGTTCAGTATATTTCAAACCTGTGGGAAGCACTGAAAAGCTTGTTCGAGATGCATCGGCGCTGCGCAGACCGATCTGCATATGACATCAAAGTACCGTGAGAGCGATTGGAGAGCAAATGACTTATGCTTTTGAATCGCTCTCTTTGATGTCATACGTCAATCGGTCTGCACAGCACCGATGCATCTCGAACAAGCCTAACAATAATCAAATGCTTCGTTCATGAACTAATCAGCCGTTTGAATAAATCAGTTGAATTTCAATGACCCAGTCATTAATGGCGACTTGCTGCAACCTAGTGGAGGTTTTGCATCTTTTCATGTTTTAAATCATTTCAAATATCAGTATTCAATGTTTTATGTTTAAAACCACAAAACATTATTTATGCATTTGTAACTGCAGGATATTCATTTGTCACCTCTGAGCTGCATTAAACAGTCTGTAAATGGATCTAAATGCCACTTCAGACCAGTGTTAATTTTGGCAGCAATTTTTGATTTAGTCTTACTCTTTATCTTCAGACGAAAATGCTTATTAGTCTTAGTCACATTTTTGTCTTTCATGTTTTAGTCTAGTTTTAATTGACGAAAAGTCATTGCATTTGTGTCAACTTTTAGTCCTTACTTTTAGTCAAACTGCAGTTAATGTTCACAAGATTTTAATAATGTATTAGTAAATGTTGAAATTAACATTAACAAAGATTAATAATGCTGTATAAGTGCAGTTCATTATTAGTTCATGTTAACTAATGAAGTTAACTAATGAATCTTATTGTAAAGTGTTACCCCTTTTCCTTAGCTGAGTGGTTCTCAAACTTTTTAGAGTGTCGTACCCATAGACTGTAAAAAAATATGGACGTAGTGTCCGTGACGTCACCCATAGAGTTCTGAACAGCATTTTTGAAGCGAAAATGAGGCCGCTGCCATCTTAGCAGCGCGTCACCGCACGTCACTCCCGGATAACTGAAAATGGGCAAAGAGGCAGGACATGGTTGGAGCCCATGCGACTTGTTGCTGAAACCACGCCCGCCTAGCTCGACGTGACCATGTTAGCAGGAGCTATCTATCTTAGATACTATCTAAAATATTAATAAAGATAACAATATCATTAGAAAGTACTAAAGGTTTACTGTCAAACTACGGTGTTTTTTAGGTTTTTTTAGGATAACATTATAGATGCTCCAACACCAGTAATTAATTTGTGTGGGGTGTGCAAATAACACAAATCAAATGGGACTTCATACCTTTATAATGAAATAGAGATCGCGAGTTGAATCCAATCGGTGGCACTTTGGTAAAATGTCCGTTGCAAAACAAAAAAACAGTACTTTTTGTCCACGAAAGCATTAAATCCATGAAATATTGATATATTATCCATTGTTTGCATTACATATCTTCGGAATGATTTGCTCTCCATCATCGTTCTTCAAGAAATTATGCAATCTGAGCATCGTTTATAATGTAAAACTCTATACGTACCTATATATAGGTACCAGATGTATATCTCTCAAATGTTCTCTCAAACAAATGAGCACGTGTCCAAAGTATAATTTTTTTAAATAGTGCAGCAGTTTTAGTTATATCCAGGCAGTGCTGTCGGCGTTGTATATCCTCCTGGTATTGTCATTGTAGTAAATCTCAGGAACAAAACTTTTAGCCAATGCCACAACGATCCAATAACGTGTGTTCGGTTTATCTTCCGCATGCGAGCACATGTACACAGACGGACATCTGTCTTGAGTATAATGCAGCAAGCCATATATTGTATAAAATAATCCAGAAAAAAAAGCACAAATACGGCTGAGATTAGCTGCTGAGGTAACATGACGGCTCACAGACAGCAGCGGCAATCTACCTGTCACTCAAGTGACCACGCCCTTAATTATGCAGAAATTTAAGGCTTAATATAATTTAAACGGATGAGTTATAAAAAAAATTCACCCCCCTCAGAGTTGTCATGAAGGGCAAAATTAGCAGTATAGACCAAAACCACAATTTGAACCAGGTTGTAAGCATGTTTTTTTCTGCTGTAAACTTGGCTATTTTAACATGATGGTCAATGAGATTCTGCTCACTTTTGCAGCCTGTCCCTAGCGGCCAGTCGATGACTTGCAGTTTAAGTCACTTCCGTATTGGCTTCACGAGAAACTGGGGGAGGTTGCCGCTTGGTCGTACCCCCTGAGGAATTTAACATCCTTCTGTGTACCCCCTCTTTTCCACTTACTGCAGTTAAAAAGTTCCATTAAGGCACACTATTTGCCCTCTTAAATTGATTTTTCCAGTGCATTTTTTACCTTTATAAAATAAATAATGCTTTAAATAAAAAAAGTTCAATAAATATGCAATGATGATAAAAACAGTGAGTGAATCATCAATTCATTAATTTGTTGTTCATTCATTCAGTATCAAAGTGGCTGTATTTATGAATGGGTCATTGAATCATTGACTCTCACAATTCGTTCAAAGCCACAGATTTGTTCACGAAACAGCTTGTGTGCTGCATTTCTGTTGTGGCTTTCATTGCAAAATATGCATTTTTGGGTAAGTTTTTGTATCAAAGACAGTTTTAATCTTTAATATCTATGCAGTCTGTGTCTATAGGCCATTTGTTCTTCATGCTAGTAAGGGCTAAATCCCCACTTTTACAAAGGTACATTGTCGAGAACAGCACTTCTGTAGATTTGCTGGTGTGGATGCAGTCAGTTTTGACTGCGAAAGATGAAGTAATTTGACTGAATGTCATGTATTTATGGCATTTTACCTGCTAGAAATACATGCTTACTTATAATGTAATTTTAAGGTGGAGTAGAATTAAATGAATGGCAAAACATTTTGTTCACGTACCCCAGTTTGAGAACCACTGCTGGATATCAGCCTACTATGATCACAGATTTAGTCTGCAAATGTAAAGTAAAGTTAAGTAAAACGTGTTCTTTTAACAGAAGAGCTCTGATTGGGAGATACATTTCTTGAAATCTCGTAAAAACAGAATGTAATGTTTGTCCTAAAACCTTCTTCTTAGGACAACTTTTTGATCCACTTCAAATGTTGACTACTGTAGTTATAACTAATTATTTATATTTCTTTAGAT
Organism: Anabarilius grahami; assembly: GCA_003731715.1. Taxonomy (NCBI): domain Eukaryota; kingdom Metazoa; phylum Chordata; class Actinopteri; order Cypriniformes; family Xenocyprididae; genus Anabarilius; species Anabarilius grahami. The sequence goes on from RJVU01049346.1 coordinate 1,656,521, forward strand.
CTTCTTTTGATCTCTTTCTAATTTGCTACTTAAATGGTGGAGAATGATGAGGGCATGATTAAACAAAGGTTATTATCTTAAACCACTGTCGACCTTAAAGTGTGCATTCCATAATCCCAGTCAGAATAAGTTATGCGATACGCATTTAGGTTGCTAGTTGCTGGCTTGTTTAAATGCAGCGATACCTTGAATTGACATCTCTACTGTAATTGAAAGAGTCTTGACATTTTAGCATATGTTCAAATGGTATCAGTGTAAATTTAATCTGATTGTAGCAAAGAATCCCTAATTTCAGTTTTAAAGCGTAAGTCTGTTGACAAAAGGAATCTCATCTCAGCTGCATGTAAACTGTACTAGAATTGATTATTTTGCTTTGGTTGAAGAAATCCCAACTGCAGTATTGCTTAACTGGTTTCGGATGAAGAAATCTCAGTACAGTGTTATACAAATATAGATTTGGGTAATGCTCCCCTTTCTACAGTGTAAAGGCCTTACAAATTATAGCTAGATTGATGTCATCAATAGGCTATTTAAGTAAAGATTTTAGAAAATTCTACATTGCACATGGCAATAGTATATAGGTAATTGAGTGCTTAATGCTGTAGTCTTTCAGTAGCATGCAAGTAAAAAAAAATGGACAAGTAAAGGAGTGCTTACTAGAGTACTCTTTCAATAGTATATAAGCATAGGCCCGCTGACAGAGCCATTCAGCATGATCAGCTTTCTCTCCCAATTCCTCATTTAGCTCCTATAAGACAAGACAGATAAAGATTATTATTAGAGAAACTATATACACAAAAACATTGACCCACAATTGTTTTGTCTGAGATTGTGACTGGTAGTATTAAAGGATACATGTATGATAATGATGTGTTTAATGTCCATAGCTGCCTCAAGCTTCAGCCAGCTCCAGCTCCACTTGCATCTCACACCTGCCTCAATCTGCTTTATCAGCAAGCCCTCACTCTCCTCTAATTCTCTCATTCTGAATGGAACCAATGCACATTCAATTCACATACTGTAGTTAAAGTTAGATTGTAGACCAGATTAAACCTTGTTCTAGCCTAGATATATGACATTCTATTCATTAATTTCAGCACACTTACACCGCCCTTAATTAATTCACATAGCTCTCTCCATTTACTCCCTAAATCTGAGCCGCTGAAGACGAGGTGGATTAATTTTGTTTTCAAAGAAAATGCTCCCTCAATTCTACCGAAATTCGTTTATGTCTGTGCGAATCATTTCACACCGAACTTTGTGAACGAATGTCAATACAAAGGGACAATACAAAACAGAGGTCGTGCTAAAAATTTGTTACTCAAGGATAGATCAGTACAAACTGTTTGTGATACAGCTTATAGTCTACAGAGTGATACTAAATACGGCATTAATGAAGGTGAGAGCACTTTATTACAGTTCATCGGAGTTGATTTACGGATAGAGTTTACCAGTTTATTAAGCACCACCCGAAAATGCATAAGGTCTTTATATATTTGTTTACTGTTAGTTGTAACGAGTGTTTCTGTTTACTTCGCTATGTATGTTGATGATAATGCGAGGGAGAGAGAGAGAGTTTATGGATATTTTTTTTATGCACACTTGCACTGTGTTTTATTAATCCCTTACAGTGATTTTCTAGAGTGAAAACAGACGCTTCATATTTTATGTGAAGTACAATAAACATTATAAAACTCATCGGTAAACAGGCTTGTACTAATATAGTGGATAAAAACAAGATGACAATATAAGTTATAACCGTAATTAAACTAAACTATATCTGTTCTATCTCCATGCAGCATATATTCACAGTTTCTGACATTATAGTGCATCCTGACTGACTCATGACACCGGAGAATGAGCTCTTGAAGCTCCGCCCTCTTAGGCCGAGCGCAGCAGCTCTTTTGCATTTAAAGGGCACACACTGAAACGGCACGTGATAAGGATGCAACCAGGGCCAACACAGATGGCAGTTACTCATGTGCAGGACATCAAGTCATCTTTTGAGCTGATGCTCAATCTCATCCTCTTCTTAAAAGTCACTCTCAGACTATGAATTTTCAGAAATGTGATCCTCACATTCTGAAACCTCTTCCTCTACATCATCAAAAGCTTCTCTCTCTTCCAAAATCAATTGCAAGGCCCTCTGAGCAGCGAATCATTTGGCCATCTTGATCAGTTGTGATAAGGAACCACAATATAAAACAATGTACATGCATCAAGTGCAAGAAGTACATATGCAACACACACACAGTAAAACTCTGCCCCTCATGTGTTCAATGGGGCTGACGTGTTGTCTAGACTGACATGGTTACTGTATGTGTTCAGCTTGTGTTGTGTAAACTGACCTGAATGGTTTAATTTCTAATGGAGTTCACATAAATAAAAATCAATAGTTATGAAAAACCTTGCTTCATTTGTAAATTTGTTGATTGTTTTTTCCACCCATCAGGGCCCGAGCACCTACAAAATTTCAATTAGGCGCCCTGGGTGTCTGAACACACAACAAGAAGTGAGATATTTTGAATTTTCTCTAAATTTTTTTTGCTGTTTTTGCCATTTCCAGACATTTAATTTTAACGAACTCCTCCTAGAGCTTCAATCAGATCAATATATCATATTTGGTCAGTCTAATCTTAAGGCCTTTGTGACGTTAAATTGTGAAGATCTTGAGTTTTCGCTGAAGGGAGTGTCCGTGGCGGCCTGACAAAGTTCGATATTTCACCATGAAACAGGAAATTGTTGTAACTCGGGCATACAAGGTCCGTTCTGCCTCAAACTTCACAAACATCCTGGCCTGAAGACATCTACATGCCAGTATTCAGTTAATCATAGTGCCACCTGCAGGCAACAGGAAAAGTCATGTTTTACACTGTGATCAACTCCTCAATGGCTACGTTTACATGCACCAATTTATGTCAATCCGATTGCAGATCTGTTTACATGTACTCTAAACATTGTAATCTGATTCAAATATCCGTTTATATGCGTTTTATATACATTCCGATAAAAACTTTTGCGCACGCGCTCTGTGTGTGTGACGTCATATCAGTCACACTTGTGGTAACCCGGGTTCCGTCAACAGACAATGATCATGTATCGACGATAGCCAGAGATATTGTCAAAAGCATCAAATCTTGGCAATATTAAGAGGATTTGGTATTTCCAATTAACGTAGGCCCGTTACATTCTTCTAGTCTATTATTATAACTATTAGGTTTGGCTTCTTTTATTATTCAATAATATTATACGTGCTGTGAGGATAATAAAAGATTAGGCTATTAGCTAGGCTATCTTTGAAAATGTTTTAAATGTGCTGACTTTATACTCTGTTTATGCTCTCCGCATATCTAATGTTCTGTCGTTAGTGAACTTTCACATTTTTGAAAGCTTTTTCCAAGTTTCGTCAACGACTTCTCACTGGATAGGGTACAGCACGGATTCTTGAATTTTTGTGTGGCGTCATGATGGAAGTGGATGACATCCCGAAATCTGAAAGCGTTAAACGCACGCATTCTTATTGCAAATCTGATAATGTTGTGGATTCATTGGATGCATGTCTTACCGAGTCTCCTGCAGCAAGCCCTTTGCTGAAAATGCGACGCCCGACCTCAGATCCTTCAAATGCCGTCTTGCTTGAAGCGATAGAGAGACTGGGTAAGAAGCAGGATGACTTTATGGATAAACTTTTGGAGATCGAGAAATCGGTCGCGTCAAATTAAAATGTAAATACCCCTCTGCTGCAATAATTGTTGGAGGGGATTTTAATGAAGCTCCCAATCTATGTTTGGATAGATTTCCTCCAAAACCAGAGTCATGCAGATGTAACACTATTATAAATGATTTTTGTAGTAACAAAAGGCTCTGTTGGATGCATACAGGTTTATGCATGTTGAAAATGATTGTTCCTATACTTGGTTTAGTGCGGATCTTTTAAGGAAATCGCGTATAGATTACTGGCTTATTTCAGACTTCATGTTTACTTTTATTAAATCTAGTAGTATCTGTCCTGCCGAGTCTCCTGCAGCAAGCCCTTCGCCGAAAATGCGACGCCCGACCTCAGATCCCTCAAATGCCGTCTTGCTTGAAGCGATAGAGAGACTGGGTAAGAAGCAGGATGACTTTATGGATAAACTTTTGGAGATCGAGAAATCGGTCGCGTCAAATTCCATCCTAATCTCTGATCCGAAAAAAATCTGAGGATTCAGCTACTAAATTTGATCAAATGGACTCTCAGCTCTCTACCCTGGTTGCCGAAAATAAACGCTTATGGGATAGAGATGATGAGCTGGATGCCTACAAAAAGCGATGGAATTTAAGGATCTCAGGTATTCCGGAGGTAGATGGGGAGAATGTCAAGATGGCCACAATGGACATTTTTCTCCAGGTGTCCCCATGCTTGGCAGATGTTCTGCAAACTTTGATTGATGTTGCGCACAGGTTTGGCCCAAAATTAGGCAACGCACGCCCTCGCAGGATAATTGCACAGTTCCTTTCTAGATCTCACCGCGATCGTATCTGGGCTGACGCAAAAAAATCTGAAGTGCTTAAACAGAAAAACATCAGGATCTCGGAGGACCTGACGCAGAAAACGAAGGAAGCCCGGAACAGATTATGGCCTTTGGTGGAAAAAGCCAGAAAAGAAGGTCGTCGTGCTGGTTTTAAGGGTCCATTTGCTATCGTAGATGGAAAGATTTGTGCGGACGATTTCTGACTTTTAAAGGTGCTAAATAGGATGTTTTGTTTTATAAATTTTTGCAATATTACTTGAAACTATTTATTAGGTGCACTGAAAGGAATAATATTAATATACATCATCTGTGCACGAGGTAGGGCCTTAAAAACATCAGCCAATCGTTTACGCGATCATCGCGTAAACGATTGGCCCTCTGGCTTGTCAATCACTGCCATTATGTTCCTTGTGAGAGACGTGCGCGGCTGCACGCTCCAGGCCCTTTCCACACTCCACAGGCGCCGCATGCAATGTTTTTGTCAGGAGACAGGAGTAACAACTGCAGATTATGAGTTACCTGCGGTGAGTCCGACGTAATGAATCCACTAACATGACACAGCGAATGCCGGTGGTAAACACTCGTTTTCCAATACTCGTGCACGAGTTTTGGGAGGCGTTCCCTCGAAATTTCAAAAACTCAGTAACAAGTCTTTGGTTTCTCAGTCAACGAAAAGATCCTCTGTAGCACCTTTAAGTGAAATGAATCATTTTAGGCTAGCAACAGACAAATGACGGTGATAAAATCAAAATGCATAACTTAAAAGAGGAATTAAATAATTTATATGTAGAAAAGACTCATCATACTTTTTTAATTTAGAAAAGAAAAGAGGAAAAGCTAAAAGAATATCTTCTCTATATATTGAAGGCAATTTGGTCACAGATTAAACCAGAGTTTCTATTCTCAACTCTATACTTCTTCCTTTAAACCATATTTTTCTGATAGCTTTTTTGAGAGGGTTCAAGCATTCACACCTACAATAAGTGATGCAAATCAGTCGTCTTGTGAGATGGACTTGATGGTGGAAGAGTTGGATCTGATTATTCAGAAAGCTCCCCTTAATAAAAGCCAAGGTCCAGATGGACTGCCTTTTGAATTCTACATGACCTTTTGGAAAGATATAAAAGAGTTTGTTTTAGAAGTGTTTAAAGACTGTGTACAGAAAGGTGAATTGACTGAATCCACGAAGCAGGGCTTGATCACATTAATCCCAAAACCTAACAAAGATTCCCTGTATTTAGATAATTGGTACCCAATCACTTTACTTAATTCAGATTATAAATTATTAGCCTCCCTCTATGCAAACAGACTGAAACCATGCTTAGAAGAAATTGTTTCTGTTTCCCAATCTGGCTTTATGAAAGGTAGGCATATAGCAAATAATATTTGGTTAGTTTGAGATATTTTAGATTATAAAGAACTGATAAATGATAAAGCAATTATTTTATTTTTAGACTTTTATAAGGCCTTTGATACGGTTGAACACGAGTTTGATTAAATCTTTGCGTAAATTTGGTTTTGGCTTTTCTTTTGTTAAAGTAGTTCAGACTTTTTACAAAAATATTAATAGCAATGTGTCTTTGGTGAATGGTGTTTCTCCTCGTTTTGTGATTAGCAGGGGCATTAGACAGGGATGTCTCATTTCACCATTTTTGTTTTTGTTGGTCGCCGAATTTCTGAATATTTTTATTACTTGTTGTTTAGCTGTTCAGGGAATTCTAGTAGCGGAACACACTTTTTTAATTAGTCAGCTAGCGGATGACACCTGTTTGTTCTTAAAAGACGAGGAACAGGTTCCTGTTATTTTGGATGCCTTAAATTTATTTTCTAATGCTCCTGGTCTCTCAGTCAATAGAAACAAGAGTGAAATCATGTCTGTTCACAGTCTTAAAGATCAGATAGAAAGGTATTGAGGTTAAAAATTCTGTAAGATATCTAGGTATTTTATTAAATAAATCCCCCTCTGATAGAGTTCTAGATCATTTTTCACAATGGATACAAAAATCAAAGAATATCTTCAACTGTTGGTTACAAAGAAACTTAACCATCCAGCGTCTTGATATCTAAAGCTGAAGGTATTTCTAGGATTGTTTATCCGGCTCTGTCTTTATATGTTGACAGAAAAACATGTTCGTCAATCGACTCCATGTTACTTAAATATTTGTGGAAAAATAAAACTGAATATGTTAAAAGGAAGACTGTGATGAATTCAGTACTCTCAATCAGGTTTTTAAAATTGGCTGGATTAAACGTTGCTTGAACGCTGATCCTAATATGTTATGGTTTTATATTCCTAAGTTGATTTTTGATAAATGTGGATGCTTACACTTTTTGTTGGCTTACACTTTTTGTTGGCTTGCAATTTCAATTGCAGCAAACTCCCAATCAAGCTTGCCAATTTTCATAAGCAAGCCTTGGAAGCCTGTAAGCTTGCCTTCTGCCACAACTTTTCCCCCCATAGAAGTATCGTATAGAATAATCAGAATGTGCTGCGTGGGAATTTAAAAAAAAAAGATTGGTTTGACAAAGGTGTAACTTTTATTTTAGATTTGTTAAAAAGGGATGGTAACTTCTATTCCTATTCTGAATTTACAGCAATTTTTGAACTGAATACCTCATCAAAAATGTATGATTGGGTTATTAAATCTATCTCACCCAAACTGTTAGATCTAGCTAGGGCATATTGTAGTTACAGAGTAGCAAAATGTGAAGAAACCAAATTGTCTATTGGAGGTCTGGAGCTCTGTAATGTTAAAATGTAACAATTTTTGGATGAGAAGAATCCTTATTAAGAAGTTCAGCTGTCACCCAAAAGCTTTTTTTAAATGGAAAATAAATTATCCTTATCTTTGTACTATTAAAGTATGGTCTGGTATCAATACATTTGTGTAACCTAACAAGATGAAAGAACTTTACTATAAAAGTCTTCATAATTACTATCCATGTAACTCTTTTCTTTCTAAATTTAAGTTGGACATTTCTTCACAATGCACATTCTGTAATTCTAATCTTGAAACAATACCACATTTATTTTCTGAATGTGATTATGTAAATGATTTTTGCAAAGAAGTAGCCTGGCTTATTTTCTCTGCTTATAGCAAACTTTTTATTTTTGAAATAATTAAATGTTCTGTTTTTGATGTGGGAAACAGGGTCAAAGGAGATGGACAATGTGTTAAAATTCCTAACTATATGTGGCCTATTTCATCTGCATAAATGTAAAGTTACTGAATGTAAGCCCAACATTACCCTTTTTTGTATTGATTTAAAAAAATTTATGACTCTTTGTTCATCGCTCAACAAGAAAGCTGCAAAAACTGCACAACTGCTAAAATAAAATTATGATTTCATTATAATACCTCCTGTGTATTTCCTGAAAATGAAAGTATTTTTTTATTTATTTCTTTTTTAATTATATATAATTATTTTTTATGTCTTAGACATTTGTTAAATATTTTTTTCTTGCTTGTTTATACATCCTTTTTTGTATTTTGTTTCAAATCTATTTCATGTATCCCCTGTATGTTGTTTAATAATAATAATAATAAAAATGTTTCAAAAAAAAAATTATACAATGAATTATAGTCCTATAATTAAAACTATTAAGAGTGTAGGGCAGGCTATAATATTTCCTAACACCGCAGTCATCAATGAAAATTAAGCACAGCTGTACTTCAAGCACCAACTTTATATATATAAAAATAAATAAAAATGTTTAAACACGAAATACTATTATTCTCATTTGTTTCATTATATGTACGGCCACAAGATAAATAATTTACATAGCATTTACATAGTAATTTTTTGCTGTCAGATCGGATTAGAAAAAGGAATAAACCACCCTTTCCAATCCGATCGAAATTTCATTCGGATCGAGCTCAATTGGATCGATCAAGGTGTTTACATGAACGTTTTTCAATCCGGTTGAGCCGTCAATCCGATTAAAAATGGATTATTTGGGTGAATATAAACATAGCCATTGAGATTTAACCAGAACATCATCATACTTGGTCAGTCTAATCTTAAGGCCTTAGCGATGTTACATTGCAAAGATCTTGAGTTTTCTTTGAACTGCGTGTCCATAGCAGCCTGACAAAATCTGATGTTTCGCCATGAAACAGGAAGCTTTTGTAAGTCAGGCATACAATGTCCAACCTGCCCCAAACTACACGTTTGATAAGATTACTGGCCTGAAGACATCTACATGCAAATATTCAGTTAGTCATAGCACCACCTGTTGGAAACAGGAAATGGCATGCTTTACACTGTAATTCACTCCGTGAAACACATTTAAATATGCCATAAAGTACCAAACATGCTAGAAAAACGTTAAATCATGCAACATTTGCTAATGCATGCGATTAACGCCACGAAAGAGGAAGTTGTTTTAACTCAGGCATTCAATGTCCAATCTGCCCCAAACTTCACGTTTGAGAACAGTCCTGCCCTGAACACATCTACATCATATTAATTATAATATTCACTATAATATTCAGTCATAGTAATAGCACCTCCCACTGGCAACAGTTTAACACTGTGATGCACTACTAGCAACATATTAAAATATGTAATTGAGTACTAAACATGCTAGAAACATTCTAAAACATGCTAGCAACACTTAGCTGAGTGCTAAAGCATGCTATTATCATCATCATGAAACAGGAAGTTGTTGTAACTCGAGCATACAATGTCCAATCTGCCTAAAATTTGACATGTCCTGGCCACATCGCCACCAGCTGGTAGCTGGAAGTGTGGCAAATACAAATGACTGATGTTGTCCTCCTATATTTACAGGTCATGCTCAAAAAATTAGCATATTGTGATAAAGTTCATTATTTTCCATAATGTAATGATAAAAATTAAACTTTCATATATTTTAGATTCATTGCACATCAACTGAAATATTTCAGGTCTTTTATTGTTTTAATACTGATGATTTTGGCATACAGCTCATGAAAACCCAAAATTCCTATCTCAAAAAATTAGCATATCATGAAAAGGTTCTCTAAACGAGCTATTAACCTAATCATCTGAATCAACTAATTAACTCTAAACACCTGCAAAAGATTCCTGAGGCTTTTAAAAACTCCCAGCCTGGTTCATTACTCAAAACCGCAATCATGGGTAAGACTGCCGACCTGACTGCTGTCCAGAAGGCCATCATTGACACCCTCAAGCGAGAGGGTAAGACACAGAAAGAAATTTCTGAACGAATAGGCTGTTCCCAGAGTGCTGTATCAAGGCACCTCAGTGGGAAGTCTGTGGGAAGGAAAAAGTGTGGCAAAAAACGCTGCACAACGAGAAGAGGTGACCGGACCCTGAGGAAGATTGTGGAGAAGGACCGATTCCAGACCTTGGGGGACCTGCGGAAGCAGTGGACTGAGTCTGGAGTAGAAACATCCAGAGCCACCGTGCACAGGCGTGTGCAGGAAATGGGCTACAGGTGCCGCATTCCCCAGGTCAAGCCACTTTTGAACCAGAAACAGCGGCAGAAGCGCCTGACCTGGGCTACAGAGAAGCAGCACTGGACTGTTGCTCAGTGGTCCAAAGTCATTCGGAAATCAAGGTGCCAGAGTCTGGAGGAAGACTGGGGAGAAGGAAATGCCAAAATGCCTGAAGTCCAGTGTCAAGTTCCCACAGTCAGTGATGGTCTGGGGTGCCATGTCAGCTGCTGGTGTTGGTCCACTGTGTTTTATCAAGGGCAGGGTCAATGCAGCTAGCTATCAGGAGATTTTGGAGCACTTCATGCTTCCATCTGCTGAAAAGCTTTATGGAGATGAAGATTTCGTTTTTCAGCACGACCTGGCACCTGCTCACAGTGCCAAAACCACTGGTAAATGGTTTACTGACCATGGTATTACTGTGCTCAATTGGCCTGCCAACTCTCCTGACCTGAACCCCATAGAGAATCTGTGGGATATTGTGAAGAGAAAGTTGAGAGACGCAAGACCCAACACTCTGGATGAGCTTAAGGCCGCTATCGAAGCATCCTGGGCCTCCATAACACCTCAGCAGTGCCACAGGCTGATTGCCTCCATGCCACGCCGCATTGAAGCAGTCATTTCTGCAAAAGGATTCCCGACCAAGTATTGAGTGCATAACTGAACATAATTATTTGAAGGTTGACTTTTTTTGTATTAAAAACACTTTTCTTTTATTGGTCGGATGAAATATGCAAATTTATTGAGATAGGAATTTTGGGTTTTCATGAGCTGTATGCCAAAATCATCAGTATTAAAACAATAAAAGACCTGAAATATTTCAGTTGGTGTGCAATGAATCTAAAATATATGAAAGTTTAATTTTTTTCAGTACATTATGGAAAATAATGAACTTTATCACAATATGCTAATTTTTTGAGAAGGACCTGTATATACTTAAATGCATATTGCCCACTATGCTCTGTTTTCCTAAAGCCACCAGGTACTTAACCTGAAAAACTTAAAGTTTCAAGGCTCTCAGTTTTCTATTGCATTTATTTGTTATTATTTTATTACTGACTTTTTACTTTTTTTTACTTTTTTTCTAAGAAAATAAAACGTTGTGAAGAACATTTCTGTTTGCATATGCTGTCAATTATAGTTCTTAGAAAGAAAACTAGAATCTGCAAAAATCGGTATCGGTANAAAAAAAAAAAAAAAAAAGAAAAAAGAAAAAAAGGGGGAATCGGCCAAGAAAATTGCAATCGGAACATCTCTATTATCTTGAGTTGTTAATTTTAACCTTTAATAATAATAATACCAGCTGACAGGGCATTACAGTATTAGTTGAGAGATTTTTTCCTTGAGAAAAATTAACATGTAGCTACTGTACCTGATATTTATCCAAATGAATCGATGTTGAATCAAGATCGGAAATGTATCGCAAGCTTATTAATTTTAAATCATGAAATTTGTGTCAAGCACAAATAAAAACAATAGGCTACCAGTTATTGTACCTTGTAAACATTGTAACATGTTGTCACTAAACTTAATGAAATTCTGTTTAGTTACCAAATGTTTTGTCAATCACAATAAACTTGTGATGCAAGGTTTTTGGCTTTATTTTACACCCACTCCACCCCTCTCAATAATTCTCCCTCCAAGCTCAACTCAAAAGTTGGCAACTTTGATGGTAATACAGGCAGAGCCTACCTGGTGGCAGAAAATGACAGTTCTGCAGTATCAGTCTGTGGATGCCACAGCATAAAAGAATTTAAAAAAGTTAATTTCAAGTTTATATAAATCACAATTCTGACTTTTTTTCCTCGCAAATCAGAGTTTATATCTCATAATTCTTAGAAGGAAAAACATAATTGTGAGATACACTTGTTATTCCATCTTTTTTCCTCAATTACGAGTTTATTTTTCCGCAATTCTGACTATTTTCTCCTCAGAATAGTGATATAAACTCTCAATTTCAAGTTATGAAGTCCAAACTGGGAGATATAAACATGCAAATGCAAGAAATAAGTCAGAATTGCAAAATAAAAATGTTAGTGTTTAAAAGTTATGTAAAATGTTATAGGTTAAATATTTCATGCTGTAACTGTATGGCTATGTATGTATGTCCCCTATGAACTGCATATGTGACTATTATATAGACTTACTGTCAGGGTTAGGAGGGTTACTTTTCAAATGTATTCAGTTACAGTTACAAATTACTTAAAAAAACAAATAATAATAATTAGATATATATTAGTAACAATCCAAGCACCGCAATATGAAAGTAATGTAATCTGATTACTTTTGGATTCCTTCAGTCACATGTAAAGTAAAAAGCAATAAACAAAATAATTTAATATGAATTTAAAATTAAAACTAATAAAAACTAGACTATTAAAATGAAGCAATCGTGTATTGTTTCACCAAGGAGAGATACAGCCCTGTATATATTTCAAAGCTCGAATATGCTCCCTAAATTGAATGTGTGCGACCTCAAAAAAATATATTTGTGAGCATTTGTGCGAGTGCAAATAATTGTTGAGGTGTGACTTTTCATTTCTCGACAAAACGTTCGCTAATTACTCCACAGTATGTGCCTGCTGTGAGCTGATAGAATGGTGGGCCGGTTACTGTATCACATAATCAAACTTCATCTTTACATTCTTAAGTTTAAAGCAGATTTTAAGTTGGTTAATATTAGCTGTCAATCAGTCCCTTTCACTGCACTCCGTTGTCACCAGTGTTAATTTCGTTGACTAAATATTTTCGTCATTATTTTCGTCACGAATATATTTTTGCTGACGAAAACGAAACGAAAACTAAAAAAGAAGTCACTGATGAAGACTAAAACTATGACTAAATTGATTGACATTATCGTCAACGAATAAAGGACGAGACGAAAATAGACTGTGACGAAAATCCAATCAGCAGACGGGAGAGATGCGAGGAATGAACAAAAACGGAAAACGGAACAGGCGCGACTGCATGAGAAGAGAACCAATCAGAGCCTGACTTATTGAGACGTGAAGCAAAGGTATTCAGTCTTTGACTGAGCTCGCGCAAAGACTATAGAATAACACAAGACGTGTCACTCGTATTGTTTTGAATGGGAGAAAGTGTAATGCGCAATATGGCGGAATAAGTCCCGCCTTCTAAATAAGAGCCAATCGCCGACTGGTAAAGTCATCGCGTCACTGCAACGGCCGTTAGATGTTGCTGCATAAAAGCTTTTGAATTGAAATAAAGACACAGTTGTGTTGAAATAAAGTTGAATTTGTGTTTTATATATTTTGGTTAAGTTTGTTTCCTATACCAGCGGTAAAAAATTGTCTAGTAAATCTGTTATTGATTTTAGTCTTATTTTAGTCGACTAAAATACCAAGCAATTTTAGTCGACTAAAATACCAAGCAATTTTAGTCGACTAAAATAAGACTAAAATTAAAACAAATCAGATGACTAAAACTTGACTAAAACTAAAAAGAATTATAGTCAAAAGACTAAGACTAAAACTAAATTAAAATTTCTTGTCAAAATTAACACTGGTTGTCACGTGACAGAGCTAACTAGAGTGCAAAATGTAGGTTGCGCTGTTGAGGCTCGCACAGCCTCTCGAGGAAAAATCAAAACAAATGAGCGCAGCACACACAAAGAAACTCAGTTAACATACTGCGGTAAAATTCAAAATGTGGAGTTTTTAATATTTATAACATATGATCGAGCAACATTAGATGACCAAGAGTGCTTTCCTGAATACCATCACGACTGAAAATGTGACACTGATTTCATACAACAGTTCAATAAACAAGTAGTTAAAATTAAATCACTTACATTTTAGAGACAGTATTGACTATTTTTGTTTTGGCAGCGAAAATAGTTCCAAAGATCACAGCAGAACCATAGCACATCTCAAGGAAACACTCTGCCAAGTTAGTCTGAATGATTCAGCGTTTTGAATGAATCGGTTGAGTCAAAGATTCAATAACCCATTCATAAACAACTGCCTCATTCTTGAATGAATCAGCCGCTTGAGCGAATCGTTTGAATTAATGACTCAATGACTCACTCATTAAGATGGTCACCTGCTGCCACCTACTGGCGGTTTAGTGTCATGTTTAAAAGTATTCTTTCCAACATTTCTTATTTGTATATTCAAAAAAAAAAAAATTACATTTTTCAGTGTAAATTATTTAATTGGTAACAGCCCTATAGTGTCTTATTCTACAGTATTCAACATTTTAAGTGGATCAAAACCTTTCAAAGTTGTCCTAAATTCTTCTTCTTAGGACAACTTAGTTTTTTGATCGACTTCAAATGTTGACTGCTGCAATTTAATTTATTGATCAAATTTAAGAATTAAAAAAAAAAGTAAAAAGAAAGATGAAGCATTTAATAAGATTAGGGGAAAAAAATGTCACAAATATGCAGAATTAAATATGTCAAAGCTAGATAGAACACTGATGAAAATACTGCTTCAGAATAAATTACATAATCCTATTTTTTCCGGACAAGCAACTTTTTTACTACGACAAGCACATGGCAAGGCTTAATGCAGAGCCTTATATGTAGAGAGAGCACGATTCTGGATCAAATGAGAATCACAATTTTTTTGGTTTTAAATAGAGATCACGATTCTCTCACGATTCTGAATACAACTAAACAAAATAACTAAATTTACTAGAGGTTCTGACAAAATATTAATTGCTGGACTCTAATTGCTGAAAAATGTTTGAATTATTTAAAAATGGTTTTGAATGAATTCAATGACTGATTAATAAATACTTGTTTCATTACAGAATGAATCAGTGTTTTTGAACAAATCTTTTGAATGGATGATTCAATGACAAATACATTTTTTTAAGTCACTTGTCTCCACCTAGTGGCATAAGATATATTTGATACAACCATTATTTGACATGCCAAGTTTGTTTCAAAAGGTGGTTTGCTCTATTTTGATCGCTATCGTAGACATCAATGTTTATACTAACTTTAAACTTATCTCAGTACTTCTATGATAATTTGAACATTTGTAACAGAAATAACTACTGTTTGGTTCAAAACTGCTCTCTCTGGAAGCACGAACATAGATTTTAGTGAATATTATATATAATTATATAATAATATATATAGTGCTCCTACATTTTTGCTGGTGCTCCTAACTTTTTGAAGGTGGCACTGGTGTTCCCAACAAATAATAACTTCAAAGAGTTAGGAGTACCAGCAAAAATTTCAGAGCACCATATATCATGTCAGTTAATGCTAATGTTAACAAATGAGACCTTATTGAAAAGTGTTACCATATTCATATAAAAGGCTATACAAACAGCTAGTGGCTACAGTTTTGTATTACAGATGGTTATGTTAAAGAAAGAAAAATATGTACAAGGGAAAAAACATTATAGTTTACACACAACATTTAAAAAAAAAAAAAAAAAAAAAAAAAAAAAAATAAA